>CM040240.1:247988875-248243594 GCA_022545495.1 Chrysanthemum lavandulifolium | reverse complement strand
GTATTTTTGGTTGTAGTCTAAGATACAATGAACTTAAAGAAGAATATGATGCTATGAAACCTAAGTTTGATGAATGCTATGTTGAAAATGAAGCTCATAAACTAGCATTAAAAGCAGAAGAGAAAGACAAAAGTATGGTTTCAAAAGAATCAAATAGCTTATGAAGAAAAGATTAAGGTGTTACAGTTTGATCTAGAAGTTGCAAATAATTACTTAAAGCTGTTCGAAAAGAAAAGGATAAAGGCGTAATACGAGAACCTAGAGCTTAAAGAAAAACTAGCTGAGGAAATAGCTAGGCATAAGGAATGGTTAATTTCAGGTGATAATCTGGCTAAAGAAATCTATAAAAGTCAATCTCTAACCACTCGCTTAGGTCTAGGCTTTCAAAAGTATGTAGGAGTAGAAGCTAAGTATGATGGTCGTAAATCCACACCAGCAAATTTAGCTAACTTTGTTAAAGAAGGTGAAATGCATGTTGTCCCTGGACCTATTAGAGGTGAATTTATGCCCATTGACCTTTCCATCACTGTTGACTTTGATGGATCACATCATCTATATGGCGTAAAGTCAAAGACTTGCGGACCACGATACCTCATCTAATGACTTTGTCTCTTGCTCGACGGTGACAATTCATCGGATCAAGGGTCTACTTCCTATGAAAGATGTGATTCAAATGAGAAGTCGACCTTCCCAAGCCTCGAGCCTACACCCAAGCCTGCACCCCGCCTACTTACAAGCCTTCTAAGGAAGTGTTGAGAATCAATTTCAAGGCGCTTTCTTCGAAGACTTGTCTTTTAAATCTTTGAATAATCGATCATTAAAACAATTCCTTGAATGTTTCATTTTAAGTATACGCATGTAATCAAACATCTCCTATTTGAATAAATCTTCCAAGAAGAAGACATGTTTTGTATGTGGAAGTAAATGTCATTTAATTAAGGATTGTGATTTTCATGAGCAAAGATTGGGTGCATGTGCTACTCACCGTAAACATAGATCTAAGTGGACCAATGTTGCTAATATTCCACCTTATATCCCTCAAGCGACTATCTTGACTCTCATTGGAGAGGTTCGATTACTGACCTTATGCAACCAACTAGCCCATACTTTAAACATGGTTATTGGCCTACATATGTTGACTCTATGTATCTTTGGGATGGGATATGGGAGAACCTTCTTTGTAAGCCCTCAGCAGTTGTTCTTGGACTAACAAGGGACCCAATTATCAATGGAGGACCAAGAACAATGGTGGATCCTCTAAATCTTCATGTCCTAAACACATGATCCATAAGGCGGGTTCAAGTCGATGTGACTTGAACCTCCATCAATTCTAATTGTTTGTATATATTTTATTGTTGTCTGTAGGATCATCCCCTTAAGCATAAGAATATTGGTATTGTTGATAGCGGTTGTTCCAGAAGCATGTCTGGGAACAGAGATATGATGCACCATTTTGTTCCTATAGAAGGAGGAGGCAATGTGACTTTTGGAGGAAGTGATGGAAGTATCACAGGGAAAGGCACCATAAAGACACCTCATCTAGATTTTGAAAATGTGTACTATGTTAAGGAACTTCAGCATTTCAACTTGTTCTCTGTTTCAAAAATCTGTGAAACTAAGAACAAAGTTCTCTTCACAGAGAATGAATGTCTTGTCTTTGTCTAAAGACTTCAAACTCCCGAAGAAACTTCAATTCTCACGAAAGTTCCTCGAACTCACAATTTATACACTTTCAACCTTAATGAAGTTCAACCTGATGGTGATCTCACATGTTTGGTGGCTAAAGCATCAATTGATGAATCTACTAAATGGCATAGGAGGATGGCTCATGTGAATTTCAAGACCATTAACAAACTCTCTAAAATGGGTCTTGTTGAAGGTCTTCCCACCAAAGTATTCACAAATGATCATAATTGTGTCGCTTGCAACAAAGGAAAACAACACAGAGCTTCTTACAAAGCTATCAATGCTATGAGCATCATAATCGAACCTCTTGATTGCTCCACATGGATCTGTTTGGTCCAACTCAAGTCGAAGCATTGATCATAAGTACTTACTTTGGTTATCACCGATGGCTATAGCAGATTTTTTGGGTTTTCTTTCTCATAACCAAAGATGAAACATCTCAGTCTTGTTGAATTCATCACTCTCGTTGAAAATCGGTTGAACAAAAGGTCAAGGGTATTCGTGTGATAATGGGACGAGTTTAAAATGTTATTCTTATAGAACTCGTGGGTCAAAAGGTATAAAAGGGACTATAGTAATCCAAGAACCCCACAACAAAATGGGGTGGTGAGCGAAATAATAGGACCTTAATAGAGGCTGCAAGATCAATGCTTGCGGACTCTAAACTACCCACTATGTTACGGATCAAGTCTGTGGCACAACAGACTATGTGTTAAACAGGGTCTCCATTACAAGACCACAACTCAAAACACCATATGAACTTCTCTTTGGGAAGGTTCTGTCATTCACTACCTAAAACCTTTTGGTTGTCAAGTGACCATTCGAACACCGTGATCCGTTGGGAAAGTTTGATGAGAAGGCGATGATGGTTATATTGTGGGTTATTCACTTTCATAGTAAGGCCTACGTGGTGTACAATTTGCAAGCCAAGAAGATAGAGGAGACGTTGAACACGAGATTTTGGAAGATAAGCCTAATGTTCAAGGACGGGTCATACGTGGTCCTTTGATCTTGACTATAGCGATTATCTGGGTTACAATGACATTTGGCTAACCAAAATGCGGTCCTCAAGAGACTCCAACTAAAAATGCGAGTCCCTTAGATGATGACTACGAAAATGAGTTTGAAGATGATGAGCAACCTATACTTGTGCCTTCTTTCTCCCTAACAATATTGCGGTACCACTCCAAGGATACTGGCGATAAGAGTGATGAAGATGACTCACATTATCTTGAGGACCTTGCTAGGCTTCGACTCAAGAATTTGCCGCTAAGCTTGAAGCGTAGAAACCGAATGGAGGGTTACTCATGAAGGAGTCGGTGGAAACCATGTTTCTCTTGAAGTTGACTCTGTCACACCTATCATCCACAAATCTGAAGGCCATCTTGCTTTCTTCTCAAGTGTCTTGGACTTTGGAGAACCTCATACTGAGCTTTCCAAAACCCTCGGATCTTGGAAATCATCAACCCAAAGTCGGCATTTCACTTCACCCTCTTATGATGCGAATTTGAACCCACAATCACTAATCTTGATTCATCCATTGAAGTCAACCCCATCGCTACTCAAAGGATCAACATGGCTCACCCTCAATACAACATCATAGGTGATCTTCGCACTGTTAGAACTCGCAGGCTATAACAAGTCCTCAATTTGGGCGATTGCTTTTCTCTCTTATGTCTCCAACCAAGAAGAGACAATCACACGAGACTTGAACATTGTCTGCTTGCTTGTTTTCTCTCAAGTGGAACCAACTAGTGTTTCTCAAGCTCTTAACGATTCAAGGCGGCTAGAAGCAATGCAAGAAGAAATGCAACAATTTCACAATCGGCAGTTTGGATTTTGGTTCCACTCACGATGGCAAATATGCCATTGGAACAAAGTGGATTACGAAGAATAAGAGATGCTCGGGTGTTGTGATAAAAACAAAGCAAGATTAGTAGCTCAAGGCTTGAGACAAGAGGAAGGATTGATTATGATGAAGTGTTTGCCCTGTTGCGAGTTGAAGCAATTCGCATTTTCTTGGCATATGCTTCTTACATGGGTTTCATGGTGTATCAAATGGATGTCAAAGGTGCTTTTACGTATGGTGAGATTGAAGAGGAGGTCTATGTCTCTCAACCCAAGGATTTGAAGACCCGGATCACCCAAATCATGTTTACAAGGTTGTTAAAGCTCTTTATGGCTTACATCGGGCACCAAGAGCTTGGTATGCTAGGCTTTCATCATTCTGCTTGAAGCATGGCTATAGGAGAGGTGCTATTGATAAAACTCTGTTCCTAAAGAAGAATTATTGAGACATCGTTACGGTGCAAGTGTATGTGGACGACATTATTTTTGGCTCCACAAACGAAGCTTGGTGCGAGGAATTTGAGGACCTAATGAAGGGTGAATTTCAAATGAGTGCTATGGGAGAGCTTACTTTCTTTTGGGTCTCCAAGTTCGTGAGAACAAGATGGCATCTTTATCATCAAGATAAATATGTGAGAGACATTTTGAAGAAGTTTGGTATGGAAGGTGTTAGGACCGCCACAACACCTTATGAAGCTCCAAAGTCTAAAGCAAATAATGAACCAGATCTACCGTGAATGTTCATTTATACAGTCCATGATTGGTTCATTAATGTATCTAACGACTTCAAGGCACGATATTCGCTTCTTTGTCGGTGTTTGTTCTCGACATCAAGTCACTCCACTCACTTCCCATCTCAATCTTGTCAAAAGATCTTTAAGTACCTCAAAGGCCAACCTCTTTAGGCCTTTGGTACCCAAAAGAGTCTTCTTTCAAGTTGGAAGCATATAGTGGCGGTGATTATCTTTGGTGCAAATCGGATAGAAGATCCATTAACCGGAGGTCGCCAATTTCTTGGCAAAGGTTGATTTCTTGGCAATGCAAGAAACAAACCATTGTGGCTGCCTCAACTCTTGAAGCGAGTATGTAGGCTGCGCAAATTGTCGTGGACGGTCCTATGGATTCAAAACCAATTCTTTGGACTATGGGTACAACTTCATGAACACTACCATTCATATAGATAATCAAAGTACCATTTGCATAGTCAAAAATCCGGTGTTTCACGAATGAACAAAACACATTGAAATCGAGCACCACTTTATAAGGGATGCATATGAAAAACATTTGATTAAAGTGGCTAAAATCCATACTGATGATAATGTGGCAGACCTGTTAACAAAAGCGTTTGATGGACCAAGGTTTCAACACCTCGTGGTCAATATTGGAATGTTAAACCCTTGACTGCATAGTTTAAGGGGAGGCATAGGCCTCAGGGGAGGCATATGCCTCAGGGGAGGATTTGTGCAAACTCTGCACATTTTTGTGTCATATCTTTCATTAAACAGTTTTCCTTTTTCTAAATTTGTCTTCTATCATTAGCTTTGTAAAAACATCATTTTGCCTATAGTGATAGCGTTTATTTAATATAATTTATCTTTTTGATTTTCTCTATTTGCATATCTTTCATTAAACAGTTTTCCTTTTTCTAAATTTGTCTTCTATCATTAGCTTTGTAAAAACATCATTTTGCCTATAGTGATAGCGTTTATTTAATATAATTTATCTTTTTGATTTTCTCTATTTGCATTTTTGTCTCTGTTATTTATAATTCTCTGCTAACACTAACTGTCTAATTATTCTTTAGCTTGTTTTTGTGTAGTGTTGTGTCTGTTTTGCAGTTGTCTGAATTGCAGTTTGTCCATTCCATGATCAAGTTCAAATTCATCAAGTATGTCACAATGGTACATGGTCAAGATAGCTAAAAGATTGTTGCTTGTTTCTTCCGAAATTAAAAGCTTGAAGCAAACAATTTGATTCCATGAAGTTAATCTTGAAGAAAAGAAATTGAAGTCAAATTGTTCATTCATTCATTCAAGAAATAGTTTACGACTTCGACCATAAAGTCAACCTACTACATATGCATCTTCAAGATACGAGCGGTACACTTAAGCTAAGCCTAATCTAGTGTATATCTTTCATTCGAAATCTAAGTGAATGTTGGATATGCGTTAGATGTTGGCTTTGCTTTTGTAGGTCTTGCATAACCACCCATTCCGTCTAACTGGCTGGTTGGATATGCATGACCAGCACGACGAAGATGCTAAGGACCAAAATGGGAGGATGGATTGATGCAAACGATTGATGATGACGATGACCCCACAGGATGACGGAGAAAAATAAAGTGTCCTGTGTGCTTCATCTATTCATTTCAACCAAAATGCAATCCATCCACCCCCTCTAAGCCCTTCTATTATACGATGTGTGTTGATGCACCAAAAGATGGCGCAGTGAGACCAAGAACCACCTCTCTATATTTGGGGAGTGGCGGATTCCTGGCACGAGGCCTTTGTTGAGGCCGAGGTGCTGGAGGTTGGGAGTAAGATGTTCCCTCTTTATAGGAGTCATCAGAATCATCAGCAGATTCACTTGGATTCACTACACTGTCATCTTCTGAAGAAGGGAGAGATGAGTGTCTAAATACTCATCATTTTGTACAATATAAAGCGCAAAATCATCCGAAAACACTCGAAACGCATTAAAATGATAAAAATATCACAAATCGAGTGTTTTATGTGTTTTAAATGCAAAATATCAAAATCGGATGAAAAACATATTAAATTTGAAAAAATTGCAGTTTTAGTCCCCCAACTTTCAAAAATTGTCAAAAATAGTCCCTGAGTCAAAATTTCAAAAGAAAAATCACCAAAGGTCCTTTTAAAATCATAAGTTGTCAAAATTAGTCCTTTGGTGAAAAATATAAAAAGTTTGAGAAAATTACAAGTTTGGTCCTCTAAGTTTCAAATTTGGCAGAATTAGTCCCTGAAAAATTGGAAAATGACAGATTTGGTCCCTGTACTTTTGAAGCTTGTCAGTATTAGTCCTTGGAAGAAACTTTGAAGTGTTGGCAGTTATGGTCCTTTGATTTTCAGATTTGGCACTTTTAGTCCCTATAGTATTAAACTCTTTAAAACCAATTTGGACCCTTGCCTATTCTGACCCCCTGTCACTAAACCCTTTTTGAACCCCCTGGTATTAATAACCCAAGTCAAACAGAGGTTTGACTAACCCACTGGCGCCAATCACTTCACCCTCCACTCATAACGAAATCACTCAACCAAACCCATTTCTCCATCCCCACTCACTCCTTGTCCCCCGCTCATCACAACTCCAAGAAACATTAATGCTCATTCTCACCCAATCACTCAACCAAAGCGCAAAAGTCCATTTTGGCGCCAATAACGACATATGGCAATTTGAAGATCGAATGGCTCAAAACCAATTGGGAACTATTCGAAGTCTAGTGAGAAGCTCTTGGAGTATAAAGAGGAGAAAAGAGAAGCAGCAGGAGAGTAGTTAGTTTATAAAAATTTTACTAATGTCATTTTTTTTATTGTCTTAGTTTAAGTTAAAATTGTGTAATTTCAGTTTTATTGTATCAGTTTCAAGTTTACTAATCTTTGTAAGTCACTTTTAAGTATCAATATCAAGTTTTCATCTAAGTTCTAAGTTTCATGTTACTGTTACAAAGTTTAGTATCAATTTCTTATGTATAAGCTCCTAGTAGCTTATTTTCTAACTAAAACAATCTTATATAAGCTAATCATAGCCTTTCGAAAGGTTACATTTAATTTCCAAGTCATTTTGTGAAATAGTCAACAGAAGTCAAACTGAGCTTTATATGGTCTTGGTAATGGATAAATGGAGATGCAGTGGTGATGTTGGGTTTGATTAGACTAGTTTAGATTGGTCTTGGAGTCCAGTTTTAGTCCAGTGCACAAGTCGGATCCATGTGAGTATATTTCTCATTTTCATTTTCAAGTTTAATTGGCACATTTTGCTTGTACATGTTTCGTGGTCACTCTTGGTTTTAATGTGTTTATTTAGGTATATTTAGGGTAGATAAGCTTATTTGGATCAATGGTTTAAGTCACCATTAGTTTTGTGTTTAAAACCGCTATCGATAGTTATAATAGTGTTTGGATTTGCTAGTGGTTCTGATCCAGAGGTTAGTTCAGAGGTATAGTTACATTGCAGTAGTTCCTAGTAGGTCTATTATAGTCCTTAAGATCATCTGTTTGCATTTCTAATCAACAAAAGTCAAAAGTTCACCTTATCCATCTTAACAGGTTACTGTTGGAGTTTTAGCAAGTCATAATCTGATTTTGTGTTTAAAATTCCATACCCTAGCTAGCAGTAGTGTTATTTCATCAATATAGATCATTATCAGTCCTTAAATCAAGATCAAAGTTGGAAAAAGTCAACTTTTCATATTTGCTCAAAAAGTCAATTTGCATAAACCTGTTTTGGGCTCAGTTAGATGGATTTTTCATGGACTCATGTCTCGAGTCAATTGTAGTGATTCTTGTTGTTTTAAAACTCCCCACGGTCTAATGTCTTATGGCTATTTTAGTAGATTTTGTGATTTTTCTACAAGCTCAAATCGACTTGTCTAAGTGATGCTAAGTGCTCACAGTAGGCACTTAGCCCTGACAATGATTGTGCAGACCTTGCAGATCTAGCCCAGAGTTCATCTTAGCTCAACAAGGGTTGGTCTTGGGTCTATTGGTTCTTGGCTAGGTACTCTAGAGGTCCCAATTTCTGTTTTTCCATTTCAGCTTGTTTTGTAGCTTATGCAATAGCTCAAAGTTGGTCCCTATTCACTGTTTTTAGCTTATTGCTCCATACCTCAAATCTTTGCATCTAGCTTATCAGTGGTTAGGGATTGTTGGAACTTGTTCCATTTCTGTTATTTTAGCTTATTAGAGCTTCTCTTTTGGTTTGGTAGCCTTTGGATTCCATTTGCTTATTGAATTGCTTATTTCAATAAGCACTTCCTCATCAGTTGCTATTTTCTCTTAACAACCCCTTGTTTTTCTATTTTTCATAGCTTCTATATAATATTTTAGACTTTTCCTGAAATTTTCAGATTTTTCCAAGTTGTTTTGCTATTTTTCTTAATTTAAATTAGTTTTTAAGCATTTTTAATTAGCTTTAATTGCAATTAATTAAGAAAAGTTCCAAAAATAATTTTCAATTTTAATAGTTTAAGATAAATATAAAAAGCATAAAAGATTTTTCCTATTTTCTCCTTTTATTTGGTATTTTTAATAATTTAAATTAGTTTTAAATAGTTTTAAATTAATAATAAATACATAAAAAGTCTAAAAATATATTTTCAGTTTTAAAATTAGTTTTATCATATTTTAGATTTTTCTAAGTTTTAATTTTATTTTCTAGTTTTATTTCATATTTTCTTTTATTTTTGAGTATTATTAAATAGTTTAAAATAGTTTTTAATTAATAATAATTACATAAATAGTTTTAAAAATAATTTTCTTTTTCTATAAAGTTTCTTTTATTATTAGGATTGTAAAAACATCATTTTCATATTTATAGGTCTATTATTTCTTTAAAATTCACGTTTTATTTTGTACGTTAACGTTATTTTTATTTAAACGTAAGTTTTAAGTTTTTAGTTTTAAACGTTCATCACTTTAAATATAGTGATAGCGTTTATTTAATATCTTTTATCTTCTTAATTTTCTTAATTTGCATTTAAGTCGCTTTAATTTATAAACTTTTTCAGTAGTGTAATTATCATATCCAAATCCTTCCTGGTCGCTATCATTAGTGGTCATTCTACCGTCTGATCAAGCGTTTGCACACCATTGAGTCTCCTTGGGACATAACGACCGGAATTCACTATATTCTCCAGACTTCATTGCATTTGTGTCCGAGCGTTTTAAGTCATTTAGACTTGACTTTTTCTTGTGAGATCAAAATTTTGGCGCCACGGGAGGCTTTAGCATGTGTTTAACCTTTTCGGATCCATTCTTGCACATACCCCATCTTTTGTAAAAGTTTTTGTAAAGTTTTCAAAAATCCAAAGTTCATTAACACTTTTCCTAAAGTGTTAAAAGCATAAAAATATTTTCATTCTTTGTTTTTGCAAATGTTTTCAAAATCCAAAATATCCATCTTTTATCCTCTAACTGCTTAATTCTACATTTCTTTATCCTCAAACCTGTTTAATTCTCCATTCCTTATCCTCTATAACTGTTTAATTCTTCATCTCTTATCCTCTTATCCGTTTAATTCTCTATGTCATGGTATTTGACATGTTCCTGGTGTGGAGGTCCATTTAACGGTGGAAATTGTCGGCGATGTACCAATGTGGGTTTCGGAGACAAGTTTGTCGATAATCCCGATCCCATTTCAAATAATGAAACACCCGATTTTTCCTACCTACCTCCACAACCCCAATACGAATCCTACTCATGCGAGTTTTGTGGGAATGATTCTCATTACGGTTTTGATTGTCCACCACAGGTTCCGCTTGTCTATGAGCCGGAACCGTGTTACAATCGAAACTTTGGTGAAAGTTATTTTCCCAATTATCTCATTGTGAGAATTGCGGGGTCCTCATGAGACTTTTGAATGTCAACCGATGAATCAAAATTTTCAAAATTCCAATTCTCCGGTTTGACAATTTCCAACCCCACAAGATTCCATCGGTCATCGACTTCCGAGCCTTCACAAGATCTAAATGATTACGAGGAGTGTAATCTCCCACAAAGTTCAAGAAATACGATTCGAAAGAAACTACAAATGAAAAGAATGGTGTGTAAGCTTCAGAGATGAACATAAGAATCCGATATGATGACGATGATGATGAGGATAGTATTCAAACGAGGAATACTATGATTACGACGAGGAGAGTGTTACTCAATTGAGCGATCTTATTTCTCAACTCCTCGCCTATTGCTATCACACCTATCTTACCTTTTATTGCTTCCAAAGACACTCTCATAATGGGGACGAGCCTTCTAGCACTATTCCGAAATGGAATCGTCTAGTGTTGAAAGCCTTGTTCCAACCCAGTGAGTCAGAGGTTATCTCCGTGTATGTGTGATGAGCCTCTTAATGATATTTCTTACCCTCCTCTTGACATTCCATATGATCATGTCGAGATGTTCTCCGATTCGATAACGATTGTGCTTCGTTTGACGATTCTTTATCCTATGGAGACATCGATTATGTCGAGGAGCGCCTTCGAGCTAGTTAGCTTAGAGGAAGTGAGAAATTCGATGATCCGAAATTGAGGACGAGATACTTCGTGAACAATTGTTCAATATAAATCTCCTCGTTTCTAAGATCGAATCATTTTGTGCTAAGTCGACTTCATCTCCTATCCCGTTGTGGATAGTGACTCTACATTGGACAAGCCCGAGCTTGAGGCTTTTTCCAATGATTCTCTTCATGAAGAGTTCTCCGTGAACTCTCTCATGACATATCTCCTCGGAATATGATCATTTCTACTTTGATCTTGAGGATGATATTGGCTTGGAGGAAGGTTTGCTCTATCATAAGAGTTTGCTTATTGATGATACTACCTTCACCCTTCCTCCAGATATGTCTACATTTGAGGATGACGAATGGATCCTAATTGTTATAAACATCTTCCTTCCATTCCTCACTTATGATGTGTCTTCCTCTCTTCACTCCTTCGGGAGTGAGGACACTATCTTTGACCACGGCATTTTCATGTACCATCCGTGAGCCGGGTGCATCTTTCTCTCTATATCTCATCGGTGTGGAACTTTCACGTGCTTCAAATGTTTGTCCAAACATCTTGAATGAAAGTCCGATGGAGATTGTTTCTTCCACTTTGCTTCCCATGAACCAATGAATGCGGGTCGAGTCAAGCTAGCGACTGAAAATCAAAAACAAGAGCACACCATATGGGTTTTCACCCATATTTCGACTTCTCACCCCTTTCTACCACCTAAGTGTGGGGTGATGCCCCACATGTTATATAGATATATATATTTCAAAAAAAAAAAAAAATCTTTCAAATAATGGCCGTAGTATTTCCTTTTACGTTCTTTGTTTCGGCATAACCACGGTACTTTGAATATTGAGGGCAATATTCATTTCTAAGTGTGGGGAATTCTCACGAATTTCATATATTATTTTACCCAATTCCCGTTTTGGCCAAAATTTTTTTTTGGAGTAAGTGTTTTACACTTTCTCATTTAGTTATCGATCCGCCATGTACAGTAAGACTAAAGGATTAGCTAATCCAGAGCAAACGGCTCTTGGTAAAGATATATCAAATCCGTTTATATGGCTTGCAATTTGCCCAAAATTGTATGGTTCTCAACTCACCATATCCTAAAAAGTGAAGAGTTGGCTAGCCCGCAAGGTTATGGCTTGTGGTAAAGGCGATGGAAAATCCATAATTGGTAATCACTCACCAAAGATAATATTGATAATTTATCTAAGAGTTGGCTAGTCCGGAAGGGCGGCTTCGGTAAAGACACATCAAATCCGTTGAAAGTCGGTGGTTTGCTCAAAATCACATGGTTATCGATGTACCATGGTTCTTACTTGAACTGAAACATTTGGCTACTCCGAGTAATGGCTTTTGGTAAAGAGATTAAAATCCATTATGTTTTCTCAAATCATTGCTAGGGACTAGCAATATCTTAGTGTGGGGATTGATGAGTGTCTAAATACTCATCATTTTTGTACAATATAAACCGCAAAATCATCCGAAAACACTCGAAACGCATTAAAATGATAAAATATCACAAATCGTGTTTTATGTGTTTTAAATGCAAAAATATCAAAATCGGATGAAAACATATCAAATTTGCAAAATTGCGCTTTAGTCCCCAACTTTCAAAAATTGTCAAAAATAGTCCCCGAGTCAAAATTTCAAAGAAAAATCACCAAAGGTCCTTTTAAAATCATAAGTTGTCAAAATTAGTCCTTTGGTGAAAGATATAAAAGTTTGAGAAAATTACAAGTTTGGTCCTCTAAGTTTCAAATTTGGCGAAATTAGTCCTCGAAAAATTGGAAAATGATGATTTGGTCCTGTACTTTTGAAGCTTGTCAGTATTAGTCCTTGGAAGAAACTTTGAAGTGTTGGCAGTTATGGTCCTTTGATTTTCAGATTTGGCACTTTTAGTCCCTATAGTATTAAACTCTTTAAAACCAATTTGGACCCTTGCCTATTCTGACCCCCTGTCACTCAACCCTTTTTGAACCCCCTGGTATTAATAACCCAAGTCAAACAGAGGTTTGACTAACCCCTTTTGGCGCCAATCACTTCACCCTCCACTTGCTAGCCTGAAATCACTCAACCAAACCCATTTCTCCATCCCCCCAGCTCACTCCTTGTCCCCCCACCTCATCACAACTCCAAGAAACATTAATGCTCATTCTCACCCAATCACTCAACCAAAACTGCAAAAGTCCATTTTGGCGCCAATAACGACATATGGCAATTTTGAAGATCCAATGGCTCAAAACCAATTGGGAACTATTCAGAAGTCTAGTGAGAAGCTCTTGGAGTATAAAAGAGGAGAAAAGAGAAGCAGCAGGAGAGTAGTTAGTTTATAAAATTTTTACTAATGTCGTTTTTTTTATTGTCTTAGTTTAAGTTAAAATTGTGTAATTTCAGTTTTATTGTATCAGTTTCAAGTTTACTAATCTTTGTAAGTCACTTTTAAGTATCAATATCAAGTTTTCATCTAAGTTCTAAGTTTCATGTTACTGTTACAAAGTTTAGTATCAATTTCTTATGTATAAGCTCCTAGTAGCTTATTTTCTAACTAAAACAATCTTATATAAGCTAATCATAGCCTTTCAAAAGGTTACATTTAATTTCCAAGTCATTTTGTGAAATAGTCAACAGAAGTCAAACTGAGCTTTATATGGTCTTGGTAATGGATAAATGGAGATGCAGTGGTGATGTTGGGTTTGATTAGACTAGTTTAGATTGGTCTTGGGTCCGTTTTAGTCCGTACACAAAATTTGGATCCATGTGAGTATATTTCTCATTTTCATTTTCAAGTTTAATTGGCACATTTTGCTTGTACATGTTTCGTGGTCACTCTTGGTTTTAATGTGTTTATTTAGGTATATTTAGGGTAGATAAGCCTATTTGGATCAATGGTTTAAGTCACTCATTAGTTTTGTGTTTAAAGCGCTTATCGATGAGTTATAATAGTGTTTGGATTTGCTAGTGGTTACGATCCGGAGGTTAGTTCAGAGGTATAGTTACATTGCGAGAGTTCCTAGTAGGTCTATTATAGTCCTTAAGATCATCTGCTTGCATTTCTAATCAACAAAGTCAAAAGTTCACCTTATCCATCTTAACGAGTTCTTGTTGGAGTTTTAGCAAGTCATAATCGATTTTGTGTTTAAAATTCCATACCCTAGCTAGCAGTAGTGTTATTTCATCAATATAGATAATTATCAGTCCTTAAATCAAGATCAAAGTTGGAAAAAGTCAACTTTTCATATTTGCTCAAAAAGTCAATTTGCATAAACCTGTTTTGGGCTCAGTTAGATGGATTTTTCATGGACTCATGTCTGAGTCAATTGTAGTGATTCTTGTTGTTTAAAACTCCCCTAGTCTAATGTCTTATGGCTATTTTAGTAGATTTTGTGATTTTTCTACAAGCTCAAATCGGCTTGTCTAAGTGATGCTAAGTGTCTGTGCGAGGCACTTAGCTGCTGACATGATTGTGCAGACCTTGCGATCTAGCCCGAGTTCATCTTAGCTCAACAAGGGTTGGTCTTGGGTCTATTGGTTCTTGGCTAGGTACTCTAGAGGTCCCAATTTCTGTTTTTCCATTTCAGCTTGTTTTGTAGCTTATGCAATAGCTCAAAGTTGGTCCCTATTCACTGTTTTTAGCTTATTGCTCCATACCTCAAATCTTTGCATCTAGCTTATCAGTGGTTAGGGATTGTTGGAACTTGTTCCATTTCTGTTATTTTAGCTTATTAGAGCTTCTCTTTTGGTTTGGTAGCCTTTGGATTCCATTTGCTTATTGAAGTGCTTATTTCAATAAGCACTTCCTCATCAGTTGCTATTTTCTCTTAACAACCCCTTGTTTTTCTATTTTTCATAGCTTCTATATAATATTTTAGACTTTTCCTGAAATTTTCAGATTTTTCCAAGTTGTTTTGCTATTTTTCTTAATTTAAATTAGTTTTTAAGCATTTTTAATTAGCTTTAATTGCAATTAATTAAGAAAAAGTTCCAAAAAATAATTTTTCAATTTTAATAGTTTAAGATAAATATAAAAAGCATAAAAAAGATTTTTCCCTATTTTTCTCCTTTTATTTGGTATTTTTAATAATTTAAATTAGTTTTAAATAGTTTTAAATTAATAATAAATACATAAAAAGTCTAAAAAATATATTTTCAGTTTTAAAATTAGTTTTATCATATTTTAGATTTTTCTAAGTTTTAATTTTATTTTTCTAGTTTTATTTCATATTTTCTTTTATTTTTGAGTATTATTAAATAGTTTAAAATAGTTTTTAATTAATAATAATTACATAAATAGTTTTAAAAATAATTTTCTTTTTCTATAAAGTTTCTTTTATTATTAGGATTGTAAAAACATCATTTTCATATTTATAGGTCTATTATTTCTTTAAAATTCACGTTTTATTTTGTACGTTAACGTTATTTTTATTTAAACGTAAGTTTTAAGTTTTTAGTTTTAAACGTTCATCACTTTAAATATAGTGATAGCGTTTATTTAATATCTTTTATCTTCTTAATTTTCTTAATTTGCATTTAAGTCGCTTTAATTTATAAACTTTTTCAGTAGTGTAATTATCATATCCAAATCCTTCCTGGTCGCTATCATTAGTGGTCATTCTACCGTCTGATCAAGCGTTTGCACACCATTGAGTCTCCTTGGGACATAACGACCCGGGAATTCACTATATTCTCCAGGACTTCATTGCATTTGTGTCTGAGCAGTTTTAAGTCTGTTTAGACTTGACTGTTTTGCGCAGATCAGGGAGAAAGGGCAATTTATTTGGTCGTGGATAGGGTTGAGGAAAGTAATGTTGCCATGGGTTTGTTTCACCACTTGATGATGATGAAGAGGATGATGAAGATGAGGATGTGAGATCTATGATCTCAGGTTTGGTATTCATGGTGCAATTTGGTTAATTGGGGTTATTCTGCATCTAGGGTTTGTGGTAAATTTTTGGGGATCTTGATGAAGAGATGAGTAACATTGGGATCATTTTATAGACGGGTTCGAGGTTCAATGAGTTTAATGCAAGTGGGTGGCACAGTAATTCTAGAAACTTACCAAAGATATTCTTATCTTTGATGCATTCTGCTGAAACTATAACTTCAGCAGATTGATCATGGGTTCTGCTGAAGTGTTGTTTTGGGTTGGGTCAAAGATGCAATACACGTCAGCAATAGTCAACCAAACGGTCAATTTTTCTTTGACTATAATTTGGGCAAAAACTATCACTCCACCATCACTCTCTTCAAATCAATTCAATTCCCTCTCATACAACATCCACAAACACTCACCACTTCAAGAAACATAACCCTAAAAACTCATTTTCCTCATGGCTCTTGAATTTAAACATGATCACAACAAAGTTGCATTTCTGGGAAACGGTAAGGGATATGAACTGTACGAACCAATGGTGGAATTCTTGAAAAGGTCCAAGATTCGCTATGCTCTAACTCATTCTCCAAATGAGATTTATGAATCTCTAGTTACTCAGTTTTGGGAATCTGCTGAAGAAAGGAATGAGACAGAGATTAGGGCTGTGATTGACGGAACAGAACACATAGTGACAGAGGATCTAATTCGGAGGAAGCTTCACTTGGAAGATGCTGATGGAGCATTTCACTCTAATCAGGAAGGAGTACTTACTGGGCTAAGAGCAATTGGCTATCGAGGAACTAGAACTGATATGTGGCTGAAGAAGGAACTTTGCCCAAAGTGGAGGTTCCTGGTTCACACGTTGCTTCAATGCATAAGCAACAAGGCGGAGGATGGGACAAGTTCTCTACCCAACTGGGATATGGTATTGTGTGTCTTTCTCGAGGGTAACTTTCAATTTTTCTAGGTATATTTTGAAAACATGGTTGAAAATATTCAAAAGAAAAAGGGTAAATTTTAATGTACCCAAGGTTTCGCAAATGATTTTAGACACCACTACCCAAGCCCAATCTTTTATCCTATAGGTACTTTAATCGCTAAATTGTTTGCAACAATGAGAACCCACTTCGGGGAACATCATCCCTTGCTAGCAGCCATGTTGCCCCAAGGTAATGAGGCTGCTGATGAGGAGAATGTGACTAATAATCCTCCTTCGTCACCTGTTGCTACTGATGGTAATCCATTAGTTAACATTAATGAAGACCCATCATCAACTGTTGAAGCAACTCATGTTGCTCAAGAACAACCACCTTGTCCCAGTCCAACACCCACACTTGTTACACATGATGAATCAGATCTTAATAGACTACCCACACCAAGTCCTGTAAGGGATCCTCTCAATGAAGATCTTCCTCACTTTTAGCATGACCATGATTCTACTGAAAGGTCCAATGAAGCTCCCATTACCACAGAGCAATCTGCTGGTGGAGCGGAGGACCCTATTACACTCTCATCTGTCTATGCTCTTGTCAATAGGTATGCTGCTGAGGTTACTAGTCTGAAAAAGGAGCTTGCAGAGACCAAGTCTTCTCTTGGGAGTAAGATTGAAGAACTACAGAAACAACTCAAGGAATTAGAGGACAAACTTAAAGGAGGCTCCAAAAGGAAGCTTGTGGTTTCTTCTGATGACGAACAAGAAACACCTCAGTTTGGGTCTCTTGATATGTTGGCTGATGTTTCTCTCAATGATCCTTCATCAGTAGTTGCTGCTTCCTTAAAGAAGGAACCTGTTCTCTACAAAAGAAGAAAGAAATCTTATATTCCTAAGGTATCTTCTGAAGCTTCAAAGGAACCTAATGTTGACAAGGATGCATCTGCTGATGAGCAAATGGAGGATGCATCTTCAGATCATGATCAATCTCCATTTGTTCAAGAACCAACAGGTCATTCACCTTCAGCAGATCTTTCTGATATTGTTACCATGACCACTCCAGTTGATCATCTGCATCAACATGTTGACTTGGGAATTGCTACTGAGGTTCCTCTCGTTGATTTAACTAAAGATGAGTGTGCTATGAAGCTTGATGATAAAGGGAAAGATGT
The DNA here is from genome assembly GCA_022545495.1 of Chrysanthemum lavandulifolium. Classification (NCBI taxonomy): domain Eukaryota; kingdom Viridiplantae; phylum Streptophyta; class Magnoliopsida; order Asterales; family Asteraceae; genus Chrysanthemum; species Chrysanthemum lavandulifolium. Next base: position 248,225,853 of record CM040240.1, on the reverse strand, counting down.
AATAACTGAAGATGAGCTTGGTTCAGACCTGGTAAGTGAGGAGGAAAGACTAGGTCAAGCGAGTAGATTGGCTGAGTTTGAGAAGTCAAAGGAAAGTGAAGTATTGGCTCATCAACTTGAAACAGAAGACTTTTCATCTTTAACTCCCGAGAAAGAAGAGAACTGATGCAATGAGGGTTCGGATGCTGCGAACACCGGGATATTCTAACTCGACAAGTCATTTCAAGACCTTCTCTTGCTCAAAGTATACTAGGTGGAGATTTCCTCGGTGACAATTATGTGGAGCGAATGATGGCTCGGGGAAGAAAAAGGAAGCAAGAAGCTATCGCACAAAAGAGGGCCATCAAAGCTCAGAAGGACAAAGAGAAACCTCCTACTAAAGATGAAATGAGAAGGGTGGTGAAAAATCAATGCTCGATGTACAACTCTGGCTTAACAATGAAACAAGTCAAGGCTTTTCCTGATCATGTCCTATTTCGCAAATACAATCAGATCATGAGGGACAGATCATCATCTTCAACACATTCTACCAACTTGAAAAGGATTGTTGAGAATGCAGCTGCTCAAGAAGCCAAAAGACTTAAGTCAGATGATGCTCCACCCAAGGTGACGTCTCCAGTCATTCCTACTGAAGCATCTGCTGAAGTTGCTTCTTATACTGACAAGAGTCCATCTACTGAACCATCTTCCAATTCTCCTGATGCACCTGATATATTAGCCCCCACTTCATCTGTGGCACCCGTGGTCAAAATAGAAGATTCTGAAGTTAAGGAGGCTGATCTCGCTGAAATAAAAACAAAAAGGGCAATAAAGATGCTTCACAGGATGAATGCACTTCTTGTTCCAACTAAGTCTCCCTCTACCTCTTCAAGTCTTATCACAAATGTTCAAGATGAAAGTGCTCCCTCTGGGGAAATCTATAAACCTGGTAGGAGGACAAAGAGAATGGCCAAAAGATCTCCAGTAGATCTTGAAGCTGATAACTCAACTTTCATTGTTGAGGGCTCTGCTGCTGATTTTCCTGATAGAAATTCAGATGAAGTGGTAGATTGGAAATTGAAGGATGATGAGATGAATGTCATTCATCAAAGGGACTCCACTTCAATGGAATTCACCTTTCTAAAGGAAATTCTACACTTGGTAGACAGGGCAGATTTACTTTCTCTGTTCACTCGTGTCACCACCTATTACTGCAACAAGGAACCACAAGGTTCTGGGATGTTCTTACCAGGAGATCTTCAAGTCCTGTTAAACTCTCACATTCCCAATAGCAAAGCACATTCCATTTGGGAAAACTCACATCGGTGGAAGCTTGCATCTTGGAGATTCTATCCTCTCCTCGTGTGCATGTGCTTGAGACTAAGGGTGGAATCACTTTCGCATGTTTTCGAAGAAAGTATCCTTTGCCCAAAAGACTTATGGAAAAGATCTTTGAGTCGAAATGGAAATTCCTCCGATCACTGGGCAATGAAAGACAGTCTACTTTAACATTGGTGGGATTGATCAAGACTCAACTTCAACAACTGCAATAGGCCTCATCCTCATCCATATCAGGACACTTGGTACCCTCTGCATTACTTTGTTTAGTTGCCTTTTATTTGAATTATGTATATACCTGTCTTTTCCTGTGTTAATTTTTCGGTTATTAGTTAAAAAAAAAAAAAAAAAAAAAAAAAACTAACTTTTATGCGGGTTTGTTTGTTGTCCAATTCGATGGTTTTAACTCACTGTTTGTACCTTGTGTATGTCAAAGAGTTGACTAGTCCAAAGGGTACTGACTTTGGTAAAGACACAACAAATCATTGATGGTCGTAATGGTTTGCTCATAATCATAGGGTCTGAACCACCCATGCTTAATCTTGAGGGTTGTATGGTCATCAATTCACCATGGTCTATTCCTTTTGGAATCCAAGAATTGGCTAGCCCACATGTATATGGCATGTGGTAAAGCGGCCAATCCATATTTGGTTCTCAATTCACCAATTCTAAGAATTGACTAGTCCCGAGCAAGCGGCTACGGTAAAGACAAGTCAAATCCGTTTATATGGTTCTTTGGTTTGCCAATAAATCGGATGGTTATCAATGTACCATAGTTTTCGAACTCAAACATATGGCTACTCCGGTAGTAATGGCTATTGGTAAAGAGACATCAAACCCATTAATTTCAATGATTCACCTCTCACAGGAGTTAACACACCGGAAGTGATGAGAATAGTCTCGAAACTTATATGTCTTGATGTACAAAATGTCATATGTTCTTTGCAAAGATCCGGTGTCTCACGCTTCGGTCATCATAGAGATGTTCCTCTTACGAATCTTTGTTCTTGATCCTCAAGATCTTGCCATTCATAGCTCAAGTGTTTAAGATATGGGAGGATCTTGTTTGGAAATTCTTCAGAAATGGTACAATCCTCAACAACATTATCGATCTATCAAGGAAACCGGAACTTAACCTCCAAATTCCGGTTTAGGGAGGATTGTTGGGAATTAAGGTAAACTCATCGATTACTCGCCAAGTATCTCGCCAAGAGATTCTTAGAAGAAGAATGGATTCTCGAAGTTATACTTGAGCCAAGTGTTAAAGCGATATCGTGTTCTTCTTTGAAAGTGCGAATCCACGTGGGAAAGATAAGCTCGGGATAGAGTAAAAGTCGTAGCAGTATTAAAGATAGGTTGGCGCCAGTATTATGTAGAGCTTACTCAGAATAAACAATATGATTAACAAAACAATATGATTAGTTGCATGCTTGTCTAGATGCATGCTTGGTCTATGTTAGTATTAGGAGCGTACATTGTAAACGCTCATTAGGGTTTCTTGCCTATATAAGAAACCATGATAGTTTGTAATAGATAAGTTTTTCTTAAGTCTTTCAAGTCTTGTAAACTATCCAAAACATAGAGTTTCAATAATCAAAAGATCCATAGAGGATCAAAGAGTTCTTAGTTATTATAACTTGTATTTATTTTCCGCTACAAAATACGAGTTGTAGAGATCTTCTATTAGTTTGCTTGTGATTACATAAGCAACACTAACGATCTCCGAGTGCTTAAGATCTATCAAGGTCTTGGTTTTCAACAGGGGTGTCCCCTGATTTGTGGTAACCGCTAGGGCTTCATCCCCACTATCTCGGACTTGGCGGGGAAGCTAAGGAAATAGTGGGAACGTGGGGGAAGACCAAGTCAAGGTTCTTCTTTATCTTGGCATCTTCAAGAGAAGACACCGAAGGGCATAGGCCTTCGGCTGGCGGATTCCCAACTGGTAACCATGTCAATGATGAATGGTTTTACGCCACCAATGACTTATGAAGAAAGACTTGGGTCTTCGTAATGCAATTCGGCTGAGGCCGAAGGGGTCCTTCGACCTGATCGGAGGGTACGTCATGACCAAGAATCAAGTCAGTCAAAGTGTTTTGGAGTCCCTTAGCAATTTTGATGTCCTTATCTTTTTCTCTCTGATAAAAGAGAGAAATCGAGTCAAACATGTAGTCAGAGTTCGAAGCTTTGGCGAGTTCTTCAAGTAGTGGGAAGTCAGCCATTGGGAGGTTGTTGAGATTTTGTTAGGATATGTTTCTTTTGATTGTTGGTATGCAATTGGTATAGGTTATTAACCAATAAATACCAAAAGCAACTGGACGTTCCAAATTCAGGGACTAATCGTGAAGTTAGTAAAAAGAGAAATAGTCAAGTTTGTGTGAGAAAACATACGCGGGAATTTTAAGTGCAAAAAACGGCTAACTGACCAAATTCAGGGACCAAGTGTGACATTTTTGACCTTTTGCCTTCCTTGATACGCTTATACACAATTAATGTGTTGGAAATCACCAAAACAACCCAACTAACAATATCCGAAACAATTAACACTATCATAATAACCCGACCCAATTAACAAAACCCAATCAAAACCAAACCTAACATACATCCACACTCACGTACTGAAACACACATCTAGTCAAACCCATTCGTAAAAAAACAAAAAAAATCACAATGAAGGACAGAAGCATATTCGTCTCAACTTTTAAGGATGTGAAGGAAGAAGAAGAAGGTGAGGTCTGTTGAAATCCACTATAATGGGGTTTTGATTATAGCCCACTCGGTATGAAGGAGGTTCATTAATTAATCTGTGCCTTTACGATGATAGGGATATATTTAGTTCAAGCCTTGATAATGTGTTAGCAGATTAATGAACAAAATGGGCGTTGTTTTTACGTGATCCTAAAGAATCCCTAGAAAATGGTTTGCATTTGATTCATACCGATGTTGATGTTCATACTTTGTTTGGAATGGTCAAACAAATTAGTCGGTTGATATCTTCGTAGCCCACAAGCCCAAAAGTTAGCACAATTTTACTTAAAAAACATCAGTTTTGAAGTTCTGGGTTGGGTAGAGCAGGATGCTAACTTTAGGATGCTTAGTCATACACCTTTTAGGACTAGACGTCAATGGCAGGGGATAGATACGAAAAAAATGCAGGGGAGTGGAACCAGGACACCAAGAGTGAAAGGTGGTGTTGTAATCAAAGAGGAAGAAGGGGTTGTAGCTAAAAAAAATGAGAAAATTAAAGGAAAAGGAAAAGGAAAGATGGTTGATGAAGAGGATGTTATGCCCAGAAAAAAAGGGAGAGAAGTTGTTCAATAATTTAAGCGAGGTTTAGATGGGAAGGGGAAGGCCAAAATGGTTGAGTTTGCAGGGTTTGATGTTGAGAACTTGCTTGGTTTTGATGTGGAGGGGAAGGCTGAAAGGGTTGGTGGTGCTGCTGCTGATGTTTCAAGCGGTGTTAAGACACCCTTTAGGAGCAAAGAAAAGATTACAAACTGCGTCCTAGCAATTGTTAAGCCCAAAGGCGACCCTAGGTGATGTGTTCGATGATGAATACCATGTCATGTGTTTAATTCCATTAAGTTGTAACAATACAATACCTAACTTATATGTTTGTTGTTTGTATACTTGTTTTTGCGAGACAAGGTAGCAAAGATCATCAATTTAGGGTTCATGTTTTGTCGGTTCAACAGTTTACGGATATCGATCGAGTGTGTAGATCATTTGAAGATTCAAGAATTGAGCGTTTTGAAGTTGGGCCCAAATTCATCTTTTATATTTTGTAAAATATCGGTATATTACCATGTATCGAACAATGACTCAGTAGTATCGCTTATGTTCGGTTTCATCAAACACTATATATAGTTGACTGTTATAAGTCAACTAGCTAAGTAGTTGATAATGTACAAATTTGTTTGTTTATCCTGGGTAAAATTATGTGAGCTCATACTTTCTTTACCAGTTGACTTTTATGAAGTCATACTTAAGTGGTCAAGTACACTGATATAATTTGTTCAAACATTAACCCTTTATGTGTTGGTGGAATAGTTCTTGAGTTAGAATTAACTAAGGTGAGGTATAATGTGTATGGACTATAATACCCTCCACTAACTAACAGAAAAAAGACGTTGACATCGGCGTTATTGGTCAATGGACGATTTTGGCATTTAAAGGCCAAGGTTTGGACCTCTGAAGATGATAAGGCCGAGTTTTGTCCCATCGCGAAGCGTTTTGCCAAGTTTAGGGACCAACGGTGTATTTTAGTATTTTTTTTTTAATTTCGTATTGTAACATGTTTTCAAATTAATGATATGTTTTTTAATAAATGAAATGTTTGTTTTAGTTTAGGGGTTGAATTTGAAAATATGTGAGTTAAATTTTAACCTTGGGAATGTTATGATAAGGGATGTTTTTTTTGTGAGTTAAGATGAAATGTTAAAGCTGATGTGACGAATGTTAAGGCTTGACCTTAGGTCATTACACCTGACGCTCTTAGAGCAAGCGGTATCATCCTATATGGAAAGCGCCATTGGTCCTTTTCATACCCAATAACACGCCAAACGCAAGCCGGCCTTCGTGCCATTGGTCAGCCAAAAGGGGATTTAGCCATTGGAATGGCTGGTGCCATTGGTGTTTGTATGTTTTTTTATTTTTGTTTTGTGAGTGGGTGGGTATTTTTTGTGGGGTATTTTGTAGGATCCAATATGTGTTACTGGTTTTTTTTGCTGAAGATGATGTTTTAGTTATTGGTGTATTATTGAGGGAGGAATAATGTGCACTGAGGTGACAGACGAATAACACACGTTATTAGGTTTAACATACCTTGTGTTCTTATAAAAAAAAAAAAAAACATAAATCAACTAACACACTCTCACTTGACGGATCCTGTCTGTCACCCCCAAATCCTATCCCAAAATCTAGGTCTCATTTCAATCCCCAATTTCTCCACTTAACCATCCCTAAATCCACCTTTTAATTCCCAAAATCAAATCAGTAACCCCAAACACTACCCTTCCAAATGTCCAAAATCCAAAACACCACCGAATCACTCTCCACATTCATCACTAACTCACCTCGCCAAATCCCAAAACCCCGCCCATGGCGCGACTTCTTCGACTACTCCTCGGTATCGGCCCCAAAAACTTACCACGAAGCCGTATCTCGAATACGACAGAATCTAAACTATTTCAGAGCCAATTACGCTTTAATTATGCTACTTATATTATTCCTTAGCTTAATATACCATCCCATATCAATGATAGTTTATTTAGTTTTATTTGTGCTTTGGTTGTTTTTTTATTTTATGCGCGATGTTAATGTTACGGTTTTCGGCCGTGTAGTTGATGATCGTGTTGTGTTGGTTGGGTTGAGTTTGGTCACTGTTGTTGTGTTGTGTTTTACGAGTGTGGGAGTGAATGTGTTGGTTGCGTTGGTTGTGGTTGTGGTGGTTGTTGGTTTGCATTCCGCGTTTAGGTGTCCGGATGATTTGTTTTTGGATGAGAGTGAGGCGGTTGAAGGGGGCTTGTTGTCGGTTGTAGGTAGTGGGAGTTATAGTTTGAATTGAACTGTTTGTTGTATTTGCGGTAATTTGGAATATGAAGTGTACATGTTTCTGATGTAGTTTGAGTTGTAGTTTGTATACGTGAAGTTAAAAGAACGATTAATTTATGATCGTGTTGAAGTTTAATTTGTTGATGTTGATAGAATGGTTTAGTAATGATTCAGTCTTATTCATTTTTTGTCCTTCTTGATTAAGTATCTGTTTATAAATGTGCAAATAGAAGTTTGTATTGCTGAGCTTCTGCAATTAATTTTTTGACTAAAAGCGATGAAGAGTGTTATTGTTTACAACTACAACTATCATATTCCGGCAGGCATGAAAAAGTGTTGATCTTGATATAGCATGACTTCATATTGTTAAACTTGTGGAATTGTCTCAACTTGGAAAGCTTTTTGTCTAGGTGAATTCTGCACTTAGCCTCTAATTGGTCTCGTTTTGCCTGTCGTTATATAGTAATTTAAGGACATTTCTTCTATTGTTTAAGTTGCAAGACCAAGCTTACTGAAACATCAAGATGAGAGTCCACTGATGCTACAGACTTGCAGCACATTGACATAGTGGTACTGTCCTTCAGGATATCGGTAGTAGTATTAGTATATGTCTCTGTTAGTATATTACTACTTTGGCTCGACTGTTAGATTCGCTAGTCAGGTTAAGTTCCTTCCGGATTTCATTTGCTTACACCCTTTCCCCATCCTCAGTCTTTTTGTATGTGAAAGTAGTACACTACATTCTTCATATTTCCTGTTGTAATTGGTTAAGTTCATGTGTCGATCCTGCAACCATCGTTTGTGTATCCTCCTTTCTGCTAGCTCTTGAACTTTTGGATGTGTCTTTTATGGATCAACATAACTGTTTAGTTTATAGACAAAAGATAAAACACATATCAGACATCAGCTGGTCAATCAGTCTACTGCCTTGGCCCATTCAAAGCGATGATAACATGGAAAGATTCTTATTATATCGACATTGCAAAATGAAAATGATGTACATACACAATCACTTTATTCGTCAAGTTTTTGAAAAATTATTAAGTATCAAGTATATTTCGTAAACAATATTGTCACATTGTGAAACATGATTTGTTTGATAGTGACTTGGAAGTTTATTATATGCACAAGAAGAGTTAATTACAAAAGGAGTTATACGCACAATTAAACATTTCCTTCTTAAACGTTAAACAGACCTGTCTTTTCACAAATCGGGTAATAACCATAAGAAACCCAACCGAATTAAATAATCTGGGTTATTTGGGTCAATATACCAAATTTAAATTTGATTTTCGGTTTGGTTTCATCAAATTTCAATTTGATTCGATTTGATTTGATTTATGATTTTACTTAGAAAAAAGCGAGCGGGTGATCCGCGTTCTTCATGAAGTGTTGTGACGTTATATTTTTATGTAGCGGTCGCTTTAAAGTTTAATTATAGTGCATCGTTAGTCTTTGAAGGACCAGTTTATGAAAGACAATTAAACTTTAGGGACTATTTTCGTTAAATGGCTATACATACTAATTAATGCTACAAAGGACTTAGTTTGCAAGGACACTTAAACCTTAAGACTATTTTTGTCAAATCTTATAGATAGTAATTAATCTTAAACTTACAAAGGACTTAGTTTAGGATAACTAAACCTTAGAGGCTATTTTCTTATTTGATATAGATAGCGATTAATGTTAGAGATGTTCTTGTGTAGAACTTTCTCCCATATTTAGTATATATATAGAATTTAATCAAAATTATCTGACCAAATTTTAACAAGTAATGTGGAAAGCAAATGTTTATAAAAGACTTGGGTGTCACGACAAGCTTAGCCTCTTAAATGTCACCTCGTTGCATCAATATCCCACTTTTCCACAACTAACCACAACAAACCCCTCATCACTCATAACAAACCTCAACCTCTTCTTCGTTTAGGTACCACTTACAACTTAATTTTTTTCACATATCCAAATAAAATAAAAATCATTCTTAAACTAAAATTCATTTATAAAAATAAAATTACAATACCAAAAACACCATTTTAAAACACCATTTTACTAAATTTAACAAAATCAATTTACATATTTTTTATAAATGAATTTTTTTGGGCAGTTTTCTTTTGGTCAACTAGGCAAGCCCAATGGGCTTTTTCTTTTAAGGCATGTATATGTATTTTTTTGCTATTCGTCGTATATATCATCTTCTTCAACAATGGAGTCTTTGTATTTCTGCTGCAAAAATAAAATAGTTCAATTTGGTATTTTTGCTGCAAAAAAAGGTAATAACTCATTTTGATAAAACGTTTACCTCTTTCTTGGCCCCACTCTTTGTCAGGAAACTCCTTCGTCGTGCAGATGACGAGCTCATCAATGGCGAAGGACGGTGAGGGGGGTCGGTGTCACGGCGCCGGACGGCGAGGTGACACGGTGGACGGCGAGGGGATACGACGAAGGGACACCGTGCGCTCTAAAAGAGCTTTGCTACAACCTCTTACTTTTTCTTCCTAAAAATCCTCTTATCACAACAATATTATATAGTTTTTTTTCACTAATTCTCTCTCTGCATCCAAACCATCCGTTCTGACATTTGTCAGCATCTAGTGAGTAGGACATTTTGTAGGAACAAAATGTAGGAATATTTAGGGTGCGTTTAGTTGGGGGAAAACACTTTGTTTTCCACAAAATGTTTTGTGAAAAACAAACAAAACAGATATCGCGTTCAAATTAGCGTTTTCCAATAAAATGTTTTGCAAAACACAAAATCACCTATTTCCTAACTTAACAAGGAAAATTATAAAACAAATTTAAGTTGTTTTTCTTTGTAACCCACAACCCTCCCTCTTTTCTTTAAAATAGAAAACAAAAATATCAACTAAACATGTTTTTCATATTTTTAAATGTTTTGTAAAAATAAATTTACAAAATGCACCCTTAGCATTTTCCTTTCTAAAATTTTTTCAACTAAATGCACGTAGCATTGTAAATTAAAATCTGTTTTAAAGCGCCTCCGTGTCTCGTTCATGTATACAAACTTCTCAACTGACACACAGACACTCACCCACTCAGGTAACAACAATCTTTCTCATTTCTCTTATTTATTTAATCACAATTTCCGTTTCTCATCTCCAAATTCAAACTGAATTATACTTTGACCAAACACTTCAGTTTGTTTCTGTAGCATATTTACCTGTTTGATTTTATTATATGTACTGTATACACAATTAAGTATAATTACATGTGCCTAATTTTTTAACTGATATATTTGAACACTAATTAATATTGTTTTTAAGTGAGTGTAAGTAGACAGTGCAATCTAGTTAGTGTAAAGTGTGAGTAATTTTGACTTTTGAAGTCAAACTTGTGAACTTTAGGTATTTTAAGTGCATTGATTTAAATTTTAATATGTTATCCCTAGGACATTATGTATTACTTTATTTATAAAATGAATAATTGCACGAAAATGTAACAAACTTTTATTTCCTTGGTATTGTTTGTGTAGCAAACTTTTATAGTAATGTTTGTTTGGTAATTTGGATTTTGTTTAAACGCTCCTATAGTATTCGAAACGCTAATAAAAGAAGTGTTTAGCTTTACGTCATTTTACACTTTATAATTACTCATACTACTAGGTTACCAAATGGCAAACGCTTTTATAAAATGGCAAATATAAAAGCTTCTTAAACGTGGAAGTTAGTTATATTTTCATACACTTTCCCTGTTTTATTCTATATGACCGATTTATTATATGTTTTTTGTGTTAATACTGGATATTGCAATGTAGTAACAAAAACCTCCCCAAGTAAACCTCTTGGGGGTGGCTAGGGAAAGGAAAATAGCTTGTTCGGTTTGATAAATATTACAGAAGAGAATCGTAATTTGAAGTTGAATATTGGTCATCACATTTTGCTGCTTTTCAAAGGTATCGGGTTCTAGTAGTTAATTTGGTCTCAAGTTCCATCTGTATAGTGTTGTTCGTTTATGAATGTAGGAAATCGTGTTACACTATGAGTGACTGATATTAGTATTTCTACAAATGCGTATAGTTTTTAAGTGATTAAATTGAATGTATGCTCCTTTGTCAGACTGTACGACTAAAGTGAAAATGGCTATACTATCTACTGGGACTAGTACATGTGGCTCAATGGAACTAGTTGCAACCTCATTTAGTCCCCGATATACACAACGTGACTGCATGGATTTCAAGAGTTTGAGTACCCAAAGGCAACATCAACGGCCTTGGTGGTTTGGGTTTTCTTATGACAAAGTAAGAAAATTAGGTGCTCCAGGACGCTCATTGAGGATGATTTCAAATGGGTATGTTGGGAGAGACACATACAGGATAAAAAAGGATAATGATGATAAGATTTATAGGAGGCTTGATTCGTGTTTGGTTATTCCTCCGCCTAAAGGAAAGAAGCCGAAAGCCATTATTAAGTTCCTTGGTGGTGCGTTTATAGGAGCAGTTCCTGAGGTTACATATAGGTCGGTTGTAGTTCCTGTAAACTTTCGCATTGTTTTTGTTTAAGAGCAAAAGAACATGTTGCAATTTATTGCAAGTTATTTTTGTAGATTGACTTGCATCCTGTAAACTTTGATATATGTATGCAGCTATCTACTTGGGCTATTGGCAAATGAAGGCTATCTCATTATTTCTGTACCATATAATGTGACGTTTGATCACTCACAAGCTGCTAGAGAAGTTTTTGAGAGATTTCATTCCTGCTTGAATTCAGTGTTAACGTATGGATTACCGAGTGATGGCCTGCTAGCAGCTGAGCTTGCTGATCTTCCTTTTTATTCTGTTGGTCACAGGTTCGCATATTTTTTTCATCCTTAAGAAGGTGTCTTATCCAATAAATGGGAAATAAAGTACTAATTCCTACAACATTTTCAAAAAATATGCAGTAATGGTGCCCTACTCCAAGTACTCGCTGGAAGCTATTTTTCGGATAAGCTACCAAAGGTTTGTTTCATGTCTCTGTCTGTTCTTTTGTAGAACATGATGTGCTTTTAAGTAATTTGTTTCAAAATATATTTACATTTAGTGATATTGAATAATATCTTTTCTGTTGTGGAAGGCGAACGCCATAATATCTTACAACAACAGGCCCGCAACAGAGGCAGTACCCTACTTCGAGCAGGTAATGTGACTGGTTCAGGCATAAACAGAGTTATTTATGAAAATGATACTGTAGTTTCTTAATATTATCGTGTTTTTTTGTCACTTTCATAGTTGGGTCCTCTAGTAAGCCAAATGATGCCTATGGTGGAAGCTTCTCCTGTATCCTCCATGGCTAAGAGTGCTGCAGGTTAATTGGATCTTATATGCTTGAAGCTGTTTTAAGAAATATTTTGATTTTTAATCACTGGTATGTTTTATACTGCCTTGGTAATCACGTCTCATTTTGTTTGTTCTCTGTCTATCCATTCTATGCAGATGCCTGGAAAGCAGTGCTTGATACAGCTGAAGCAATGGCACCTGATTATGATCCTGAAACTAGGGTCTCGTTGGACAAATTTGTTGATCAGCTACCATCGGTTTTCAATCAGGTAATCCTATGTGGTTTAGTGATATTAGACTTTAAGAGATTAAATTTTAAAATGTTGAGTCAATGCTACATGAGAACCATTTTTACTCTACTTTTGTCGTTCCCTTATAGACGCCGGCTATATTCTATGTGCTTATTAGAAGTATTTTGGTTATATCAGGTTGCTCAAGGAATATCAGAATTCAAACCAACACCAACTGAAAACCGAGAATTTTGCAAGAATTCATATAATGTCCCGAAAACACTCCTGGTAATTTTGTGCTCCCGAAAGGCTATTACTAAATTTCAAACATCTTTTAGTGTTTCCTTGTTGATTTATATGATTGATACTTGTTTGTTGCAGGTGAAGTTCAATACTGATGCCATTGACGAGACAGATGTCCTTGAGGAAACTTTGAGGCCTCGTGTGGAAGCTATTGGTGGAACACTGGACATTGTTTCATTGAGTGGTAACCATATCACACCATGCATCCAGGTATGTATTTGCTATTTGCTACATGTGAACATTTCAACATATTTAGGCTAGCTGAGGTAGATAAATTCCCCATGACTCCTGGCCATATTCACCAAGTTTTTTTATCAAATATATCATGTGGAACATGAAACTAATCAACCATATATACTAGTAAATAATAGAGGTGCAAAAGTGGACATGTTGGGTTAAAATAGGTTGTTCTTAGTACAGGCTGAAACGGGTCAGGTGAGGTTGGGTTGACCACTTGACTTACAAACATATTTGTCCATTACGTTAAATATGATTAAAATGCTTTAGGAGGTTACAAGCAGCACAAAATACACTTTTGGTGACTCTCAACAACATTCCACCCGTTTGTCATGTTTTTCTTAGCTAAAATTCTTTATTGGACCCATTAGGGATAAATCATAACCCAAATAGACCCGATTATAAGTTAATGGGTTGAAATAGCCACCTCTAGTAACTATCAGGTAATACTGTTTTATCTACTTTGAGATAATATTGTTATAGTGAACCAATTATTTGCCCTTTTCTGCATGACCAGGACCCAAAATTGCAAGTAGGTGATATATACACTCCAGCAGATGCGATTGCACAAGGACTCAAGACCCTTTCGCTAAATGAGACAAAAATTCTTGCCAGAACCATTGTAGACTGGTTTAGTAGCATCAACTAGTAAGTTCAGTGCGGAGATTCAGTAAATGTAAACTAAACTTAGCTTCAACCAAATTTTCGGATCTTGTATATATTAATATAGAAGCAACCATTGTGTGAATATAAACTCGAAACACATACTTTATTTTATCGTCTCCCATACTATATTTTATTTGACATTGGGGTATAGATGGAAGATCAGAATTATAGGATGGTAAAATGTGTAGCAAGGGATACTTGTTGGCTTTCCTGTTGATGAAGCTGGGGTTACTGTGAGCTAGGGGTGACTAAATGTGCGAGTTTGAGGTCAAACAATTCTGGGTCAGCATACGATTCAATCAAATAATGATAAATTATTTTTTGCTACTGTGAGGGAAAGAATAATATCGATACCCTCTTTGCTGAAATTGCTATACATACTGATCTTCTTTGAGTGATTTTTTGTACTAAAACAAAAAACGAGTTTTCATCATTGTGTAAGAAGAGAAGTTGATGGTTGAACTAATGGTGATTGCTTAAAAGAAGGAATTTTTATCAGACTTAATAAAGGAATATTTGGTAATATGAAAATTGAAGCATTCATTAATACACTTTTAAACAAATTTACATTAATTATACAATTATACCAAGAAGATCGCAGCCATCTACTATAAAAAAAAGCTTTATGGGATTTGGTGATTAAGATAATGACAGCCCACAGAATGGACTTGTGGTTTTCTAAATAGTTGTTTTGAAGATAATGAAATCACATGCATGTATCTAGGAAAACAATGTCTTTCTAGGAATATCTTCCACATAAATTCCAGCAAATGCCTAGTCAAGTAGAATGATATGATACAAATTGTGGATTATTTTGGCCATTACAGACGAACAACAAGTTGTTATCCGTTTATATGATGACAAATCTCACCTACCATAAGCATATAAGTCTGACTTTCCTTTTGTAAGTTCTGCACCTAAACTCGCACTTTGAAACACCAAAATTTAAAAACAAACAAACAATGGCGGCCTTTATGAAGGAGCTTGAGCATCTGAAAATCGAATTGGAAGAGATCAAATCAGCCACCAACAACTTTAATGACAACAAAGTTATCGGAATTGGTGGTTTTGGGAAGGTCTATGGAGGAAAACTATTTCGCTTTAATGGGCGAAATATGGTTGCCTTTAAGCGTCTAGATGAAAGATTTGGGCAAGGAGGTCCTGAGTTCTTTAAAGAGATCAGGATGCTTTCATGTTACACGCATCAAAATCTCATCTCTCTCTTGGGATTTTGCAACCAAGGAGGTGAGATGATCCTTGTGTACGAGCATGCGTCTCGTGGAAGTCTCGACCGGATTGTGAATGATGCCACTCTCACGTGGACAGAAAGACTAAAGATCTGTATTGATGCTGCGAAGGGACTAAGCTTCCTTCATGATCCCAATGGGACACATCAAAGAGTCATTCACTGTGATATTAAAAGTGCAAACATTCTACTTGATGAGAATCTGAAAGCTAAGGTTTCTGATTTTGGGCTGTCAAAAATAAGCCCCGCTAATCAGAAATATACATTTCTTTTCACCAGTCCTTCTGGTACCCCCGGTTACTGTGATCCACTATACATGGACACATACCAACTAACAAAAGAGTCAGACGTATACTCTTTTGGGGTTGTCTTATTTGAAGTCTTGTGCGGGAGAGAGTATGCTCTAAATATAGCAACGGTAAGCTTATTATGATTTTCGTGCCTTTTTGGAAGAAAAGCTACGAAGAAAAGAAATTAGACGAGATCATCTTTCCAGATCTCATGCAACAAATGGACCCGAGTTCTTTGGAAACATTTGCAGACATTGCATATCAATGTTTGCAGAAATCTCGTGAACAACGGCCAGCAATGTCTGTTGTTGTGGAAAAACTTAAGACTGCACTTCAATTTCAGGAGCTCCGTTATTTTAAACCGTCAGAGTATGAAAAGATAATTATGGCTGCGGATCCTCCTCTGATCTACAAATCTAAAATTGAATTGAAAGCGATTCTCGCAAAAGGGTTTCTCGTTAATAAGGGGAAAACGGTAATGAGTTACGTTGCTTTGTGTTATTTTTATAAATTTTATGAATGGTAAATACAAAATGGAAATAATTTGCAAAAGTTACCATTTACATCCCCTTTTTGCATTAACATGGGACTATGGGAATGGGTTGAAACTGAAGGGTGTATTGCCAAAATCACACCATATCCCACCCATCATAGATCAATCCCAACTATTGTCCCTGATATCCAGTTAACTAATTTAATTAATTGACCTGCAGCTGTTTTCAATAAATGACAAGGAAGAACACTGTGAAAGGCTATATATCGAAGGCTGTTTGAATCCAAAAGAAATTAGACATGGCAGTTTAAAACATCTGTCTAACTATAATAGTTCAAGGTGACTATCCTCCTTAGGCACAGCCCTTTTGTTTCTCAATTGTTTTTAATTTTGTCAATCTTTGCCTGCTTCTTTATGCAGATTTCCAGGGGGGCGTTGTTACAGTTATGAAAATGAATTCAAAGCACATGTGAGAGCTAAATTCTTGTCACCCCTAATCACATACAGCGTGAACCTTGTCTTCAGATATGCAGGGAATATCAAAAAATGTATACACATCAGGTACAGATTAGATGGGGAGACGAAAGTTTTCATAGTCTACGACGCAGATAAGAGAGAAGATGGATGGTTTGTGGCTCCATTATACCAGTTTACAAGCGACCACAAAAGTGTAGATCTTGAAATTATCTTTGAACGAGTTTTAGAAACATTACAAGTAGCAGGCATCGAGTTTCAACCCCTTGAAGAAAAAGTAAGCAGAAAAATACCAGTTTATTCATTCAAGTCATTTTCTTTGTTATTTGATGGTTCTAGCTAAGTATTTTTAGAAGCATTATTAGAAAATAGGCCAGCCACAAGCATATTTTGAATGAAAGAAAACCCCAATGGCGTGCTCACTTGCTTTAGTATGTGTATTTTTCATATATAGGTGAGACATTATCAAGTGTTGGGGTATCAAGACATCGTTAAAGCTTCGTCACAGGCTTTGTTCTACAAATCCCTTGACGAACTTAAAGTGCTTCTCTCTATAGGGGTCCACCTTAATGGCCACAAAAGGGTAACTGGCTACGTCTATATATATGCCATTACTCGATATTTTTTATCATGAGAACTGATTCCAACTTATTTTTAATAAACTGGCAGTGGTTTTCATTAAATGAGAACGGGCAACATTGTGAAATGATATCAATATTCGATTGTCTGGTTCCAAATAGAGAATCCACTTCTCGAAGTGAGTCTAATTATTATTCAAGGTGACTTGTCCTCTTCCTTCTACTCATTCCTATAGCTCATTTATGATTTTTTTTATCTAATACTCAGTAATATTTTATACTATCATTCTTGGCTTCTTCGTGCAGATTTCTAATGGGCTTATATAAAACAGACAAACAGGGATTCAAAATACATGTCACAACTCAATTCTTGACACCACTTATCGGATACACAGTGAGCCTTATCTTAATCAAAACATACTATGATGAAGAACAAATATATGTAGACCTCGAATACAAATTAGAAGGGGAGACAAAAACTTCTACTTTGTACCTTGCAAATAAAAGACATAAGGATTACTATGTTGCTGAATTGTATCAATTCACGAGCTATGGGAAAATTGTTGATCTTGAGATTGTGTTTTTCGACCATCAAAATTGTATAGAAGTAGAAGGCATCCTGTTTCAGCCCTTGGTAAGAGTAAGCTGATAAAAATTGGTTTATTCATCTTAGTCATTCTTTTCTGATGGTTTTACGTAATTGACTGCCACAGCTTGAGCTACAGCTACTTCTTAATTTGGGTATAGCTGGTTAATGTCTGATATATGTTTACAATTCTTAGGTTGAACATGATCGCGTGTTAGAGGATAAGAAAATGAATACGCAAATCCTATCAGATTCGGATATGCTCAAACTGCCAAATGATGGTGTGCAGTGGACAATTAAGAAGAATCGCTACTCAAATCTATTAAAAACGTTCCACATCAATAAAAGTCAAGAGGTATATCTGCTACACGCTACCAATCCTATATCTATTTCTCATTTGGTACATACATATAATCTTATATTGATTGATTGATTGATAGTGGTTTTCTGGTGATAAAAATGGGAAGAAATGTCTAATGTTATCACCAAGAGGCGTAATAAGAAATCCGGCCCCGTCTTTCAAGTCTTTACCCGAATCAAGGTTCTTTTTCTGTTTTATTGTATACGTTTATTTTATTTTTTTTCCGCATACATTCGAGTTGATTGACAAAAATCCTGTATCTTGTATAAGTCCCCGGCTGGGTAAGCCAATGCAAGCTAAAAACTCTGCATTGTCTAACTCCAGTAAGTTTGAATGTTATCGTTTTTGGCATGCAAAGATGATTTTCTATGCCCATTTTTTGTTGCAGATTTCGAGAATCGGCTGTAATAAAGACCCAAAGTTCTGTTTTCGAAATTGTGAATGAAATCAAATCCGATGTAGTATCACCAGAAACATCATATGCAGTTTACCTTGTCTACAAATTACCACAGGACCAATCCATATTTGAAGCTCCTCTGGAAATAGTAAATTGTAAGGGTCGCAATTCTGCTTATCCATATATCTATTTAGTGAGTCCTCTAGACACCCCAGTTATTAGAGAAATGCTTGATCAAATCCCTCACAACCCAGTAAATAGACCCAAACTAAATGCCGTTCCACAACAGAGAAGCGACGGTTGGATGGAAGTAAACATATGGGAGTTTCAAACTCCAGCTAATACCAACACGATTTCGATGCATCTATGGGTAAAGCATCCCGGTAACAAGGATCTTAGTGGGCTTATTATACAATGCATTGAGCTTAGACCAGCATAGATTCTATTTTTTCATGATTAGGGCAAGACTCAAGTGTAAACGCTCATTAACTCTGTCTCCATGTTACTTTTTTGTGATGAAATCCATAGTAAACTCGATATCCTATCTTAACTGTTATACATTGTATAGTCTAGTCTCCTACTCTTCATTTTTAGATCTGTGATATTACTCCTAACAGAAAAGTAACTATAAATTAAGAAAAAGATTGGGACATCGTAGGATTGATCAACCTGCTTGTTTATCTGAATCCTGTCGGTCTGTCTAGGAGAATGCACCGAATATGGTAGTTTTTGTGGTCTCTAAAAAGATTGTTGAAATTCAGAGCATTTTTTATCACTTACAAAATACCTGAAGATAACCGATAGAGATATAAGGGTTGTGCCAAAGTTAGGTTTGGAAATCTGGCTGATTGGAAAGATTGTTGGTATGTCTGTTTATGATGGTCCTCATTCTCCAGTTATTGGACAAGAGGTTGATCAGTTCACCAACAACCCCAAATAGTAGAAGGGTTCACATAAATGAATCCTATGAATCTTAATTTGGCTCTACCGATTAGTTGTTTATTTGTGTTGTCATGCAAGGAACTGAGTTAGACCCATATAGGCGATTGAGGCAAATAAATTGTAACATAATTAGGTTTGTTCTGATATTATACATTCATTTCAATTTCTAACAGAAAATAAACTGCAAAGATTTGTAACAGTCTCGGGTGTTCGTTTTAGAAGTTAAATGTCTCAATACATTTACATTCATACTGCACCAGACCATACTTTTGTATTTCACTAAAATCATAATATAATATACAACTAATATTACTTTGATGTAATCAAGATCAAGGA
The DNA here is from genome assembly GCA_022545495.1 of Chrysanthemum lavandulifolium. Taxonomy (NCBI): domain Eukaryota; kingdom Viridiplantae; phylum Streptophyta; class Magnoliopsida; order Asterales; family Asteraceae; genus Chrysanthemum; species Chrysanthemum lavandulifolium. Next base: position 248,206,575 of record CM040240.1, on the reverse strand, counting down.
GAATCCGTAGGCGTTGAAAAATAAGCCTCTTTTCCAAGACAACATCCGGAGCTTCTACCAGGTGTTGTTGTCGCTGATCTTATACTCGGCTCATCACTTAATAATCCTGTATGAGAAGCCTCTTCAGTTTTTAACAAACTGGACTTCCCCTCTATGTCATCCATTTTATCAATCAGTGTGTGTTTCGTCTTTGTATTTGAACTGGATATACCTGAGATCCCAGGGATATTTGCCCCCAGAATGCTATTTGTTGCCATTGGTGAATCGGGATCGCTTAAAATGTCTTCTTGAGAGACGTCTCCAATTCTTGTTAGTATGCTGAATGCTAGGTTCCGAGAACACGAGAATAAGCTTCTAAGATCGCATGCGACATCCTGTAATAATTAAATATTAGCACACGTTGATTTCTTGTCAATAGGAGTTTAACATGTAGAAATGTTCTCTTTATAACAATCACGACTAATTCTAAAATATTGTTATGTGAACTCAAATAGGTCATTCAAACTATCTGAGCTGTTTGAGTCCAAGCTGCACTAGGGTCTTGCACTCTTGCCTAATGTTTCAGTGACCCAACTGACGTCATTCGAATTTTATGTTTAACATCAGGCAAAAGTGTACCATATTAGAGGTTTACTCACCTTTCCATATTGTATTTTCATGACATCAAGAAACTTTTGAGGAAGGTTTGGATATCTGATCTTGATTTCGCGTGAAAGATCTTCGGCTCGGTTTATTAACAACTCCAGTTTGTCAAGTTCAGACACCGGATCTTTGAATGACCATGATGTTCTTGCTGGAGATTGACCATTGTCATGTTGCTCAATCTTCTTTTTCCATGCATGTATAGCTGTTTCCAGTCTGTTAATGGCATCTAGTGCGCTGTTTTCAGACTTTAAATTCATGGAGTTGAGCATAACAGAAGCCGGTGAGGAAAGTCTGTTTACTATCCTATATAGATCCTCACCAAGGCTTGCCTTCCCTGACTGTAGAATTGAAAACAACTCATTAACATGCATCTGAATGGGGGTAAAAAATATCGGGTACTAGGTGCCAATTTCAACTCAGTTACTGAATGAGTCACTTTGAGTTATGTTTTTATCTCAAATGGGTCAAAATTTGACTACAATGTATTTTAAATTCTTACAGTTTATATAATCAGATTCAACTCAACAAAAAATTCTTAACCCGACTTGCTTTAACAAAACTTGCAGTTCTAAACAATCGAATCAGCTTCTGATATATACAGTTCTATGTTGCATCATAACCATTAGTAAAAAGATGGATGGCTTACCTTGGGAAGCGCCTCACCAATGATTTTGGGTACCGGCATTTCAAGCAAGATAGTCTCATTGATTGTTTTAGCAGCCTTGAAAATTTGATGAACCAATTTAGCCTGATTAAGCAATTTCTTCCTTTCACCATCTGATAGACCACCTATGGGCACTTGTGGCGTCGGAAGCCACCATCTTTTACTTTGCTTAAGATTGCTACATCTTCCTTCAGCTCGACTACCCCCTTCCTCATACCAAAACTCCGTCTCAGTCATTGAATCCAAGGTTTCCTGTTAGTACAGTTATGCATACTCAATGCCTTTAGACAAACATCTGAATTTGATTCAGTTGACCGTAATGAGTGAAGAAATCACCTACAAGAAGCATAGAGTCTAACTTACGCAAAGCTGGGAGGTTCAGGTGAACGTCTCCACGAGCTTTTGGTGTCATTATCTGTGAAACAAATATACAAAGTTACTAAGATTTATATGTGAAAATGGTTTATAAAGTCGAGAAGGGAACAAGAAGATGCCTCTAATGTCCTTCCGTCAGCACCAGATTGCTTAGCAGGAATCAACTGAACCATATAGTTGGTTGGAGAAAGCAACCAGTCCATCTCTCTTCTCCACTTGTTCTTTTTCTCCTCCGCTAAAGGCTCAAGTTTCCATAGCTCTCCGAAAACGGTTCCTATCCATCAGAGATAATATTATCTTAAGTAAATTATTGGACCCTATATAATTAGAAAATCCAAAGTAAAAAAATGTTTATCCAAACACTTCGTGGTAGAGAAGGTACCAGCTAGATTTGTTATGGCGTTGGACAAAGCCAAAGCAGCGGAGACTCCATTTCGACCTCCTGTAGTATCTTCACCCAACAAAAGTTTTGCAAATTTTTCTTTCATTACCTCCACATCTGAGTAGTTGATTGTATACGATGGATTCTCATTGGGGGTGAACTTCTTTGGGCTCTCGGAGTATTCCCATTCATCCAAACCGTGTTCGTCTCTTTTCATCATACTCCATTGAGAAAAAAATGAAGATGAAGGATTATTGCTAGAACAACAGCTTGAAATATCTTCATCTGGTGAGTCGGGTGGGCATCCGTATCCTTTGCTTGTACTACTACTTTCATCCTCGTAAGAGTTCGCATTCTGAATGCAGCTCTCAAGCCCGTTGTAAGTCATAATCCCTGTACAATCTATTCATGAGATATGCAAACTCGAAAAGTTTAACTTTATAGTGATTTGATTAACAAAAAAGACTGATCAGCAGTGTGTTTGTTTCAACTCTTTATTCCTAGAAATGACATTGATTAACCTGCTGATCTTGAAGCATCTGAACTTCATTTCAAGTATTGATGACAAAATACTAATCCACAGTTGCATAATTGTCCTTAATTAAACAGTTTATATCTGCGAGTTTATAAAATTATTCACATTTACTTGAAAATTAACATACATATTGATCCATGTCACAACCTAGAAATCTAAACCAAATATGAGCCAAACGTCGTCAAGTTAAGTAGTCACGTATGCTGTTTCTCTATAGATGTTGAGTAGTTACAGACCCATGTTTTCTATTTTATTTTTAGTTAATCGGGGTTGAGTCCATCATTAAACTAGTTTGTTGGATGCTTTACTTTTATGTCTTAAATCATACACGCGTTTTATGGTTTCGTTCAATCCATCACACTTTAAAACTATTTTTTGTATAAAATACTTTCGGTAGCCATGTGCATCTTTTTCAAGAATGAAAATGCATAAACCAAGACATCTATTTTATGATGATTCATACAACGTGCATTCAATATAGTAATGTCATGTTGAATTTGAGCATTTTAATGCTAGCTAGACATATTGTTTACTCTTATCAAATGATGCATCTTAACCACTAATTATACTATAAATAAATAATTAACCTTAATCTTATTTTTAAGTCTCTTATTAAGCTGTTGGATCCAGAGTGGTTGTAGATCTATGTTTTTTATATAAGAGTACGATTTTTAATGCATTATTATGTCTGTTGAAGTCTTGGATCTGCACTACTGATCAACAGGAGTATGAACAATTATTTGTTTCCGACTATTTTTGCAGTTTAAATGTTATTAAAATATTCCCCCATGTTGTATTATTGACCTCAAAAGCCTTTTGCTATGAACTTTCATTAAAATTCACTTTGAGAAAATATTGCTATGAACTTACAATAATAGATGCCAAACTTGTTAGACAAACATGAAACTCTTTGCCTAAATTCTTAAACAAAGTTACTTTCTAAATATTCTACTACTTCCCTTGTGTAACAATTGACTTCTTCTTGCAAACGGGTAAACGGATGGGTTTTCTCCTTATTCAGGTTTATCCACGTGACCGGTTCTAACCCTTCTCTACCCTTTCTTTGGCCACCCAAATATGCATCTATTAAAGTTTGAATCTTGAGAGAGGGTCAATAGCGCAACCACTAGACCACTTTGACGGTAGTTTGTTAACTTACTCATACATATCACTTTGCTAAAATACAAATTTAAAAAACTATTTTGTGATCAATTATTAAAATGTCTTCTTAGCGAAAATTAATGCTGATAACCAAATACTCGACTAGTAACATGTAATCAGTGGCTTCCGATTCATTCCTCATTTCTCTTTCAAGATGATAAAGCATATCTAAAGTGTTATGATAATGAAAAAGACATTCTAGCACTATGGCTCTATATTCTTGTTATAACTTTTCTCTTTTCATTTACTACATTTTCATCTACCACTTGAGAAGACAAAAGATGATGCCAATTCCACCATTTCAACAAAAGTACACAAGATGCAAATAGGCAAAAATCAAGCTACGCCTTAAATTATTTACTGAAATTATATATAGTAGTAGTTAGGATAAAGGCAATATTTCCTCCTAGAAGCTAAAAATAACTTATATGTCCCCACTATCATTTATGAAATTAGTTGGGATGTTTGGTACTTACTACTTGTCACACAATATACCATAACGCCATAAAGTCTACCATTCTTTTTTGATTTTTTCTCTAGTCAAATTTTAAATCATAAATAAGAATCCTGCCATTTTCCGTAAATTCTGCAATGGTTAAATCTGACATTGCTCTATCACTTTTTTAAATGGGACAAACTATTCAACTTTCTATTCTTAGCAAATAGTCAAACTAGCATTGAGTAAAAATTTACTAAGTCCATTAAATTTTTATTTGAGAAAGGTCTACCATGAAAAAAGGTAAAAAGAGGTCCCAAGTCCTACCAAAAAGTAGTTTCATACATCTTTTTTCAAATGGAGTATTTCCAATGAACATAGATAAAAAGTTTACTTTGTATTAATCTACTTTATAAAATCATAAAAAGGTACAAAATTATAAAATATGTAATTAAGAAAAACTATTGCTCCAATGAGAAAAAGCTATCGAATGACTTTTTTTTCTTCTTTTAAAAAAAAAAATCACGTTATCTAATAGACATTAGACTAAACATATTACACCAATTACACACGCTTTTTGTTTGGCAGACGACATCAGCTTCTTATAACTGCAGTAAGCTAATAATACTATTCATGATTTTTTTAGTTTGATTTTGAAACAAAAGGAAGGAAAGGAGCATACTGTCGGGTGGTTGATCAAAGTCCATGCTATCGCTGATTCCTCGGTTCCATGTACAACAATTCAACCTCCTCCTTAGTAACACCATCCTTAATGTTAAATAGCTTATGCAATCTCACCGAACCACCAAAATGCCGAATATCTTTTTAGCTTCCAAGCCTAAGAAACAATGCCCTGCATTGTACACACACAAGAAAATTCATTAAGATTTTCGATTCATTAAACAACTCACTCGGCAAACTATAGCGAGGCAACCTCAATGGCTCAATGAGGTTGCAACTGGTGAGTGGCGGTGGCCTATGGTACTATGATAATTGGGCTTTGCGGTCCAAATTAGTACTTTTTCTCATCTTGTTAAGCGGTTAAAAATATATATAATCAACTAGCACAATATTGCAAAATGAAATATGACATTTGAGATAAAAGACTGAAAGACAATAAATGATAAATAAATGTGAATTCATGGATTATACATTTATACCTTGACACATTTATGTGGTTGTATACTTGTATTGAATATGAATGTGCAGATATAAAATATGAAATAATAATATAGATTTATGAAATTATAAAAAAGTGAATAAGTTGCAAAAGAAAGATGCATTACATAATTCAACAAACTCTTAGTATAATTATATGTAAACACTTTGTTAGATCTACAACAAATATACTACTCAAATACTGATTGGTGCAAATAATTTTGAAATAGTCACTAACCTCTTTAGAAGAGAGGATTCTACCTCAGTTCAGTCTTACATAACAGCGGGTTCAAATCCCGTCTATTAAGAAACCATGATTACTAAAAAAAATGCATTTTTTTGAATTAGAGAAATTTGGGGCTAATTATTCCAAAATTATGTTTACTCTATGTTATTCCAAAACAACTACTATTATTTTGATCAAGGAAGATAATTTGCACACACTATTATATGTTGTAGACAGGTGTATATCTCCATATTATGTTTTCCTACTTATACTTAATTTGTAAAAAAAATAAAAAAAATAAGAGCGTGCAAATAAACTCCTTTCGCAAAACATACCTATGGTGGAGTATATAATTAGCCTTTTAATTAACATGATCATGCTTGTGAGTTGTGTCCCAATGGTACCTTTGTTGTGTGAGAAGCTTCCCGAGCAGACCAAATGGTTTTGTGTTCTAGTTCTACTTAAGAAATGTGTGATTGTTGCGATGTATAATTTGTGAGATAGTTGGTTGTCGTTTTAAAAATAAATAAATAAAATAAAAATAAAAATAAAAAATTAACATGATCATGTTACAGTAAATTACCAAGTATAATGTATATAATCATAATCAATCAACAATACATCATTCTCAGTAACTATCATTTGACTTTAATATCATCATTAAAGCCCTTTAATGCATGAAAAAAACGATATACGTTCTCATTAAATACCATCATTATCATCATCATCCTTTTATTTTCTAATCACTTAATATATAAAGTATAAACAAACAAAATGATGCACAAGATGATCTAAATGCATACAAACACAACCGAAACAATTTTTTTTAATCTCTTTTAACAACTAACTATCTCGCAATATATACACCACAAATATACATACAAAATCATAAGGGACGGAACGCGGTGTGACTAGGTGCATTTAGAATAAACTAAACAATACCGCAAACATAATTTTTAAAGACTAGGTGCATTTGAGAAAAATAAGTATTTTTAAAAAATATAACACTACGACACAAATATCCATACGGGACGACCCTGGTGCCGTCCCTGGCTACATTACATACAGAATTAATAAAAGTTCAAATAAGCGTACCTTAACGAATTTGTAACAACGTATTTCACACAGTTAGACGTTAACTAGGTGTAACTAAGACATTGTTAGGTTTGATATATAAAATCTGCAGTGTGTGAAAATGAAAGTGATGGAATTAAAGTCAAAATAAGTGGGTGATGAGAGCAGAGAATAGAGTTGAATTATGAGCTTGTTGAATTATCAAGGACTTGTTTTATTTTTAAGACATGTTATGCACACAGTGTTTTAGTGTGTGTGTGAAAGAAAGAGTGTTTTTTTTGTCAGTACGTGTGGAGTCACTGGAGCGTACGGTGTGAGATATGTTAAATAGTGTTATGATATGGGCTTGGATCCGGAGGAGCTATGGAGCCATGGGTTTATTTATTCACTTTTGAGTTAAATATTTTAGGCTATCCATCGTCGTGATTTGGGTCACCAACTGCCACATCAGTTTTCTCTCTCCGATGATCAGACACGACCAAATTATCACAACCGATAAATATCAAATGGACATAGTTTTTGCGTGCAAATATCGGTCATAAATTCGACCGATTGTGTTTTTTGGGATGCCATGACCGATGTTCGACCCATCATCCACACTTGACTCGACCGATTATAAAGTCGATCTTCATACTTGACCGACCGAGTTTTTCAGTCTCATTGTGCACAGCCTTACAAACCGGTTCTTAAGTATATATGATGTAGGGTTGAGCACAAAATCGAGAAAACTGAGCCGAACCAGAAAACCAAACCGAACCGACCATATTCGGTTCTATATATTAAAGGTTTTCGAACTTGATTCGGTTCGACCCAAAACAACAAAGAACACACCTAAACCATATAAACAAAACCGAACCGACACAAAACCGAACCGAATGCACCATATTCGGTTCGGTTTTGGTTCTATATATTAGTGGTTTTCGTTTTGGTCATTTCGTTCGATTTCAAACATATCTCGGCCCTAATTGTGATGTAGAAGATCTTAAAATATTAAAATGAACTAGCAAAGCTATCTAATTATATATATTTTAACCAATTGGTTTAACTACAAATCTTATGACCTCTAAATTTAAGCTATGAAAGCGAATACATACGGATATTATCAAAGATGTCACGTTTCCTCATATATGAGATATAAAAGTGACGCTATTATCGAACCGCCAATCCACCGAAAAGAAGACGCGATAATGATGTAAAACGTTGAATATTCTCTTTAGAAACATGCCACGTCTTCAATCAATCCTTCCAATGCTCATTAGACATGAAGAAATGGAAGGAGTTATCACACTAAACTCGGATAAGTCTCCAAACACGAATAGCAATATCACACTCAAGAAGATGTCAAGATCGGATAAGGAGGGCAAGAGATCATCAGGATTTCAATACCACGAGACGAGAGGTTCAAGCGATGAGGTAACCGTTCCAAGTTCATTCTCCACATGAAAATGCTGACTTTTCGAGGGAAAGTTACAAGTTGTCAAAGAACCAAAGAGGGTAAGAGTTGAGCGTCAATGTCGAAGGAACAAAAAGATCTTATTAGGCTCTTACTCCATTTGTTATAATTTGTTTATCATGTTTTAATGTTTTGAAAGCTTTTTTTTTTTTTTTTTTTTTTTTTTTAACTTTGACTTTAAGTATTTTGTTGTATTCTATAATACTTGATAAAAGCTATACTAATGAAAATACATTTAAAACTCAACGCATTCAAGTATATAACACAAAAGAAAATAGTTAATGTCAAAGTCGAAAATAAAGACTTAAAAAAGTCAAAACTGAACAATAACTTTGAAAAGAAAGGAGTAAATGTTTTACAAGCTGGCTTTTGGGTAGATGATATCGATTTACTCGTTCTTGGTTTAGCCTTTAGTACTTCGGGTGCGTTGCGGGAAAGATCCAAAGGAAACATGGACCCACAAGAAAAAGGAGATAGAGAGAGTTGTGTTTAGAAGAGAAAAGTTGTAAGCGGATTTTTGTATTTAGGATATATTTACATGATAAAAGATAAGAAAAACTAAAAGAAATCGAGAGTTAAAGTACTCGGATGGTTAAGAAAAACTTAAAGTAGAAAAATAAAGTAATTGTATATTATGACGTGGAGCTGATGTGGCAAGCGAAAACAAACATACTTACAATTATGCTATATATTTGATTCTTATTATTGTTCAATAAGACTTTTAACAGTGTTATGGTGTAGTTTTTTGTAACGTCTATGTCACATAAATATCCATTTTTCACCATCTAACATATCACTAAACCCCATGATGCTTAGCACCTCTTATGATTATATACAACCCACTTAAAAACAAACATGCCTACAATTACCATTATATACACCCTACTTAAAAACAAATATGCTTACAACACATTTACACACGCAATTCTTTTTTCGTTCGATGGTCACACCACCGAATCTTTACTCTTATTGATCTTTCCGGCTCAATCCACTAATGTCGTACTTTGAGTTTCTTATCTTAACTTTGTTGATGCATAAAATATATGTCTAATATAACCACAAGAGATGGTTTGATGTAACATGAGTACATGACTCACGTATATAATGTATGTAACAACCGAAGTGTATATTCATTTGATTAATTTCTTGAGCAAAAGGCATGAAAATGTAATCAATTTGTCATTTTTTTCTTTATTGTGTAGTCATTTATATTTTTTTTAGTTGATACTTTTGAATTCTATTTATTATACTTATCTTATAATCATTTTATCTGGTTAATAGGAGTATTGATAAATAAGAAATGTCAAAAAACAATAAAAAATATTACACGATAAAGCAAAAAATAACAAGTTAGTTATATTTTCGTTTTCTTTATCTTATTTTTTTCAATCATGAAAGTTACATATAAACCTGAATTACTTATTTTATCTTTTAAAAGTGAAATTGATTGTATTTAAAAATAATAACAATAAATAAATAAAAATGATAAAAGACCTTTATATTTAATTAGGGATGAGCATGATGCTATAATAATCTGAACTTCGTCACAGAATTAGTGGTCTGATTTTTCCGAAGCATGAAAGTGGTCACTGTCTGGTCATCGGACGGGATTCGGTGTCGGATCTGAATGCAGGGAAATCAGTACTATCTGGTTTTCCCTTTTTGTTAAACCAAAAGGATTTCAAAAATGCAACTAAAAATAGGAAAAAACATGTATTTTCAAATGATTTCAAACCACGACGTCTCATAGCGCAACCAATACTTAAATAAATACATCACCAAGATATTCGTAATACAAACGTTCCAAAACTTATAAAATCGATTCAGGTTTAATTTTTGTGAGCGGTTATGAAGGATCTATAGTTGCCACAATAAATTTTTTGAACGTTTGGTTCATTTTAATATATTTTACATGGTTATTGTTTGACATGGAATGACCCAAATGAATGTTTGGATAAGTTATTTAATTCAAAAATATGACTACTCAATTTTCATGATTTTTTGGTACTTCTTGCTAGGGGTGAGCAATCTCGACCGACACCCGACTCCCGTCCCGATCCCGACACCCGACTCCCTTCCCGATACCGATCCGACTGTAATCGGGGTCGGTAGTCGGTTTGCGTTTTTCTGGTAATCGGGATTCGAAACGGGCCGGGAGTCGGGACGATCACGAGAAAACGCAGACAAAATCAAGATTCGGGATGATTCGGGACCATTATCGGGATTCGGGACGAGTCAGGACCATTATCGGGTCGGGAGTCGGTTTGGGTTTTTTCCATTGTCGGTATCGGGATTAGTCAGGATGGGTCGGGATTCGTCCCGATGCTCACCCCTACTTCTTGCTTTGTTACCGGTACCGTATTAGTGTTACCCATTTTTTTTTAAAATTTAATTCTTGATACCGTACCGTTTATTAAGAGTCGATATCATTTTAATACGGTACCAATACGATTCTGATTCGACACCGAAATTTATGTCCAAATGTTCATCCCTATGTTTAATGGAGCAATGATACTAGAGTGCCTCAAGAAAAAATAAAGCCTACACATTTATTTATACTGCAATAAATAACTAATGGTCTAATACTACTTAACTAAACTTTTATTATTATTGTTGTTACGACTTCTTAATGTTCAAACAGTGTGGTTTAACATTATAGATCTACGTGATTATAAAGTAGGATTATCTTTTTGTAATGATCCAACTCATAGACGTATTAATAAAGTCTCAACTTTTTAGGGCTTATAAAATTTATAGTCAACATAGATATGTGAGGTTTCAATGTTTATACACAAGTGGAAAAGAACCATCATCCAAGTGTTCTGTAGGGCTTAGGACTTGTTTGTTAAATTGTTTTATTAAGTTATTTTTAATTAAAGATGATTTAATCTGACAACCTTAATTTTATTGTTTAATATTTTCGATCGTATTTACTATTAAGTCACAAACAAACAATTTTAATATGAACAATGAATTTAGTTTTTCGTATTAAGTCAGTTAAGTCACAAACAAACACCACCTTAGAATACTTGGTACCCTTAGTTATACAGAGAGTTATAGCTTTATACTGCGACTTTATAGCACTAAATCATACTAGACCTCAAGTTAGAGTAAGACGTTAAATTTACCAATCAAGTCATAGGGATTTTTTATTTTTTATTTATTTATTTTTATTTTTTTTTTTTAGGTTAAGTATGAGACCCAGGTGGTATTCTATAACTTAAGTGATGTAGGCGTGGTTTGAGGTTAAGTTATTGGTTACGAATTATAGGAAAAAGAGTGAAACGACAATATTTTTGCTATAACACATGGTAACACAATGAGTATGTGGTGCTCTTAAACCACAACATCTAAGTTGAAGACTGCTTATCTTATCATTTTAAAGTTAATAACTACAGTATCGCGGGCGGTCGGGCTTTTTAAACAGTGTGCGATAAGCGTCTTGGTTTTTAATAGTAGTTTAATGAAAGAAATGGTGAAACTTTGATATTTTTAAAAATCTTATTTTTTCATCTTCTTTAAAAAGCAGTAAAAAAAATTATGAACTATATTTATCGTTCATAGCTCACTTTACTACCCGCTACTACTTTTAACAAATTAACCCGAAGATCTTCTATATTTTAAATCTTATCATTCTTTGCAATTGTAGAATTTAATACTTAACTAACACGTAGGATGCTCGTGATTGAAATAAGAATTGCAAAGAAAAATGAGGTATCATAGGAGCACTAATCCCATATTTTAAGGGCAGAAAGGCGCCGTAGGGAGAGGGCATTGTCTCCAAACAATTATTCTTCTTTTTGTTTTTTACGATGATATTCAAATACATATAAAACAATGTTATTAGTGTTCGGTCACTTCAGTGATGAATACAACGACATATGCGTTAATGCCATGGCGCGTTTAGTCGAAAAAAAATATATATTTTTGTTTTTTTTTTATTAAACAAGAAAAATAAAAAATATTTTTAAATTAATTTTTTTATCACAGCATTTTCTAATATCACAAATATAGCTACCAAACATTTTATTTTTATTTTATTTTATTTCCTTTGCTAGGTGCCTAAAAAAGTGGGTAAGTTGAAATTCTTTTTTTCGTATTTGGGGTTGACGCCGATAAAGACTAAAGACGGAGGCGGGAGAGCGCATAGACATCCTCGGGAAAGCTTTTTTCGGTATCGCTCATTTCAGGCTAGGATCAAATCTCGGATGTCTCTTTCGTTTCAACAACCTTAACGCAAGGCGCAGTTTCTACCTCCTACCTCCATCCCTTTACTTATTAAAGTTAAGCATTTTCTATGCTTCCTTGTTCAAATGCTCGAGGTTCACGCCTTTTGGGGCTTCACTCGAGTTTGGAGCGATGTGAGAGAAAATCAAGTTATGCGAAAGCAAGAAACCTTAGGCCTTTGGTACTCCGGAGAAGCCAATCTTAATCGAAACTATATTTGCTCAATGGATACAATCTGCTCATGGTAAAACTTCATATGGGTTAGATATACTTTTATCTTCAACGAATGGCCCGACATTCAATACGACCATTCTTTTCACTAAACGTATATAATAAAATAGAGTGAAAGGGTCCACCCTGAAACCAAGGGGGGTATTAACTAACAGTTGATTCCTCTCCGAACCGCAGGAGATAGTTGCCCATCGTACGGCTCACCAACTTCACTTGCCTCTATGGGGTTCTTTTCTTTAAATAAAAACAATGTCATGTAAATGCGTTTTTCATGTTGTGTCTGTCAAGATTAAGTGATTAAAAGCTGCATCCAACACATAATACCACTATTTATGTAAGAGGTTGGCTATACATACCCCTCCCCTAAAGGGTTATTGGCACCCACTCATTATTTACATAACAAAAATGGTAAACGAAAAAAAAAAAAAAAAAAAAAAAAAAAATGTCTTTTCATATCCACATAGTGAATAAAAGTGGCTTAAAAGCGAGGGACGAGCGAGGACCAAAATATCGCGGGTCTGCGGTTTTTGAAACCGTAATATAAACACATTTCGATGGATAGAATCGTTTAAGATAAATCTAAAAAAAAAAAAAAAAAAAAAAAAAATTTTTTTCAAAAGTTAACATTCGTAAAAAAAATCCATATTAATCCCTGGCACCTGTGAAAACTCTCCTAGTTCCGTCCCTACTTAGAAAGGTGTCACTAACCACTAAGTTACCATAACAAGTACCCTTTATGTAATAACCATGTGTAAATGAATAAAGGTTAGTATATGCATGTCAGCTCCTATATTACCTCATTTTGTGTAATTTTTATTTTTATTTTTAATTTTTTTCAAACTTGATCTCCAGTAATTGCATGTAACACATTTTGACTTTCTATCTGTGAGTGGTTTAAGAGAATGTGAATGTTGTTGTTGGGTATAGTGTTACATTATTGGGCTTACCACATAATGTGTAGTTTTGCAAGAAACAAAGTCGTACCCACCACATATTGTCTCCTACCGTTTGTCTTGTCTATTTCAAAACAAAAGATATTTGAATTGAGAGGATAGTGGTAGATATTGCAGAATTTATAGAAACTTTGGGAATATTAAACTTTTTGATTAGTTATTGTGTTTTGTCTCAATTATATGTTTGTTCTATTGATTCATTTTTAAATTGTAAGGAGTAAGTTCATTTGAAATTACCAAAAAAGCATTAAATGCATAAATACATGGTTGATATTGATTCTAAAAACATGCTACTTAAAAAAGCATTGTAAAATCACATTTGAATGAAATTTCACAAATTTTATCACACGTTACTTAAGCCCAACTTTTTTCATTACTTTGGATTTCCAACAAAGGAATTAAGAGTTCCATCGATTGAATCATTTGGAAGTCGAACCCCTTTTCTATCTTACTGCCGTTGATATAGCTCGGTAGGGTTTTTTTTTTAGGTTATTTTGTGATTTAGCTTGTAATCTTTATTTTTGTAGATTTTCTTCTTGTAATTATGTTGTTTTTGTGATTTTCTTCCTCCTTTGTGAGGCCTTATTTGTTGTAAAATCTTGGTTGTTCCAAAAGAAGTTTACATAATCCAGAAATTGTGAAAAAGTGATCATGAATGATGAGTTTGTTTATAGTAATGTGTGTTGTCAAGAATGGTCTTCAATGCTCATCATTCCTTATGAGGGGTTCCGTGCATCTATGTCGACTTATTAAATATTATATCATGTCGAATTCAATATATGTTAGCCCCATTCATATTCAATGTGTTGTTTAAAATGGATTTTAAATTTTGAATCAAATTTTGGGCCCAGATTAATGTCACGTATGTATTTAATGTCCAAATTTACAAGAGACGTGTCTTTATGAGTTGCGTGTAATAGTGCACGGTGCAGCATATCATTCATCTGCATTTGCCAATAACGCATGAACGGCGCCGCCATTCTGCATTATCTCATACGTCGTTCGTTCCTCAGCTGTTGCATCAGCATACCGTTATTTTATTTTATTTATTTATTTCTTTTTGGAGAGTGTTAGGTGTGTTATTGGAAGGGTAATGAGGTGTTTGAGATAGCGAGACGGAGTTTAGTTGATAAAGATCGAAAAAAATTAAAGATCAAATAAACCATTCTCACCACTCGTTTTTCATCAAAACAATAAAATAAAATTTTACATTCGTTTTAAAACTAAATATCTCATGAAACCGTTAAATAAAACTAATCATATCATCAAATACATAAAATTACCTTTAATTTGATATCCCATCATATACTTTCGGCAATTTTTTTCGACTTTTTGTGGGTTCTGGTTGGGTTTAGGTGTTTAGGGTTTGGGGTTTGTTTTTGGTTAAAACTTTTAGGGGTTAAGGGTTTAGGTTTCTAACGGTTTAGCGGATAGGGTTATGGTTTTTTTGGTTTAGCGGTTAGGGGTTTAAGGTTTTAGAGGTTTAGGGTTTTAGGGTTTAGGTGTTTTAGGGTTAAGGGTTAGGGTTTTTTAGGGTTTAGGGGTTAAGGTTTTTAGGTTTAGGGGTTTGGGTTTTTAGCGTTTAGGGGTTGTCTTAACACAAAAGAATATTTTTAAAATTTTCATTTATAGTGTAATATATTAAACCCATAAAACGATAAAAATAAGTTAAATCAAGTATCTGATATTGGATCTTTATAAAAAATAATTTTATTCTTGTCGTAATTGTATAATTAGTTTTATCTAACTATTAATGGTTTGTGAGATATTTAAATTTTAAATATAATGGTGAAAATGAATTTAATTAATTTGATAAAAAAAATGAATGGTTGAGATTGATCCATTTGATCTTTAGTTTTTATGTGATCTTTATTGATCTCACCCATAGCACACGAATAACATGTTATTTGTGTCTACTGCACCTAGATCTCTAACCTAAAATATTTATAGTTATGTTTGCTTCATACACATAAGGTATCTCATATAAATTTTGTCTATTAACCACAACTATAGTTTAAAAAATGATCGAGATGACTAAATATATGACTAATTTTATGGTTAAATGATGTGTCAGTTTTTTGTTGGTTAAACAAAATGACTCAATTCTTCAAAAATCGATCATTTGTTGTCACACAATTAGTAAAAATCGATCGGTTGTTGTCACACAATTAGTAACATTGTATATGGTACATCCTCATACACCAATCTATAGGGTATAGATATACTAAGACATTCACAATCGCGTAAATTGAAAACCCATGAATTTGGTTAGAAATAACTGGTAACGGATTCAGAACTTTGACATTAACAAATTCGATTTTTCTTTATGATTTTACTTTTAATAACGATTTGTTTTTATGATTTTACTGTAATAACAACTTTTTCACGCTTGTCGGTCTCATAAGTCGACCAAATAATACAACATTGTATCGAGAAAGAATTGTGAGCCATGTGAAGAGTTGATGTGATAAGGTATGGCTCTTCTTGGCATACACAATGTAAACGACATATAAATAAAGACAAGTTTTAATGAAACGTCAATGTATATAAAGATACCAAACACACGTTTTTTATATACAAGAATGGTAGTACATATAGGAACTATAGATTATAAAAGAATGGAACTGGTACAAAATGCGCATGTAAACACACGTATGGCGATCACGAGCTTCCTTCGAAGGAGATGACTCTGAAAGAACATTGACACACGTTCAAAGCGGCCAGTTATTAACGGGCAACCTAAACAACATTTTCCGCATATTTTTCTTAGAGCACAACATGTACATAGGTTAGCTAGACCGGTTATCAACATTTTGCAAGAAACACACGTTCAGCCATGACTAGTCGATCTCCACATAAACAATCTCAGATTGCTGTTTGACAAATTGCTCAACTTGTTTATTTTGCCACCACTCATTAAGCTAACTACTATATATTAGTAATTGATTTTCCGCTTTTACTAGCTTTTGATGAGCCAAAAGGAAAAGGAGAGGTTGTGAAAGGTGAAACAATGTTCCATGCTTATGAAGTCGAGCGCTTGCCTACAGTTAGAACCTGGATGTATATGATATCACACTTGATTTATCTTCAACTATAGTATCTAAAGGCATTAAACAGGATTATCAGCCAAAATTAAACCCCGTCGGTACCAAATTCAGATAGTTAACTATGTTTCTCTGTTTGTAAGACCGAATTTTCCATGAAGAGACGAGATCAGCTTATCAAGTATCATTCACATCAGTACATTAATTTTGGATTTTCGACATTAAATTGATTAAAAAAAAAAAAAAAAACAGCACACTTTAATTTGTGGGTCAGTTACAAATTTACAACCATATCTTAATGTAAAAAAGTATAAGTACGACGCAAGCTTAAAGTAGCAATAATTCACGCAGATCCAGTCCAAACGACACTCATAGCTTTAACCATTAAGGCATTAACTATCACTCGAATGATCGCTCCATATTCCATAACTACATTTTAGACCAAACAGCAAGCCAGAGAAAGCAACAACTTTACCAGCAAAACGCCACAACAACCTGCAGAAACTGAAAGTAACAGATTGTTATACCATTGTAAGCACAACATATTACTACGTAATAGAAAAAATGACATAAACAGAACATGTTTTTTTTGGGTAAAGGGGACACTACCCCGGTAAATTATTAAACAGAACATGTTTCAGCAGCTGTTATTGAACTTTTAAAGTCCAAAGTCCAAGCCCCTTTTATGTTGTAGTCGAGATAAACTTCTTTCACTGCGTCTCGGACATGCTTGGTACAGCCGAACTAGTAATCATCCTCATGAAATCCGTGTACACGAGACATCACAGCCAGATAATTAGTTCACGAGCTGTACCAAGCAAGTCAGAGGCCACAGTGAGTTATGATCAGCAACTAATGGATAAGCACTGCTCTAGATCTTGAATCTGAACTGCATAAATACTAAAACAAGAAATATATTTATAAAGGCCAAGATATGAATGGCATGAAAATAATGTGAACCGCATATATAGAAAACCGTGCCTGGACTAACACGGCATGACAAAAGGCATGGAATGTGAACAAAAGGTATGAAAATGTGAATCACTTCATGACAAGGTATATATGTCTGGCATGTAAAATGTGAAACAGAAACAGACAATTCCAACCACAAAACTTCTGAGATACGGTTTTGTTACGTAAGAATTTATCTGTTCCCAAATATGTCCTATTCAAGTGTTAATAAATGAAAAAGAAGCAAATGTGAGCTACATCTATAGCACACCAGTATAACCTAAATATAGTGCCAACAGACATAAATATATAACTAAAAGAAGAAGAATAAATGTGTTTATGCAACCAAAAACAAAGGCGGAACTAGTATTTTTGTGGTCGAGCCTCTCACGAATTGGAAGTACGCTAAAATTTGGGATTACAAGAATGGTGATCTCCAACAAATATCTTCAAACTCACTATCTCATATTGTTTTACAAGTATGGAGACGCCCACACCTGGAATCCTACTTATGAAGGATAACATGAAAACTTCTCTTTGACTTTACCGCAACATAATTGAGTCAAAACTGAAAATCCCATTCAGTATTGAATTTGGGTTGATATGAACAACAATGGCTCAAATAAGTAAGTTAAAAGAGAAGTGCATAGGAGGGATAATAAAGAACCCTGAAGCTGTAAAAAACTGAGGGCTCAAGCCCTCCGAAAGAACAGTTTGGAAGAAAAAAAATTCCAAACATGCAAAGATTAGGCACGAAAAGCCAAATACTCCACGGTGCAGACTGTTGACAGAACAAGAGAAATTAACAGTAATGGAATCCAGCGAGCCATTCTTAATAATGCTTCCAGCTTACCACTTTAAGATATTATACAACACCTGAATACCAGACCGTTTCAAAGGCAGCACAGCAAACCAAGCTAATCAAACCCGTAAATAACTTATGACGGAATTATTGCAGAAAATAGAAAAAAAATAGTTATGGGTGTAAAATAATCTACAGTTGCTAATCAAAGCCTTAGATAACTTAACAAGGTAAACTAGTACTCTGTCTTAATAAAGCAAACCAGAGACGAAATATAGAAACAATTATCTACGCAAAGTAAACAACTAAGCCGCGTTCAGGTTATGTCATACCAACCGACCTGAATTGCCACCCCTACAACGTGCACATATATCTATAGTGAAATAAAAATATTCAAATAAACACGTGAAAAATTATCATCGCAGTACAGTAGACTACAAACACTGGATCTAGCATGTACCAAATAGCCTCAGCTCTGTCCAGTTTTCTTGATGCATCACAAATCCCGTCTCACGCAATACCCAATGCTAATTTAATATAAAAATAAGCCAATAAAGTTTTGGTGGCAAACTAAGGCAGAAAACAGAAAATATAACACAAACAAATCACGACTGGAGAAGAAAAGAATACTGACTAAGCTAAACCAACGGTAGATGAAAAGGTGATAACCTTGAGTAAGTATATCACTATATATAATCGATAGTTGATTTATTGAGCATAAACGTTGCTTTAGTTTTTCCTTAAACTAGTGAGAGATAAATATGCAACATTGTTTAGTACTACTATTAACTAGAATCAGATGAATTGTATCTTCTAAAATTGGCAAGATCCATTTTTATACACAAATACCGCACTTTAAGCACAAGAATCTCGAAAACAACACGTAATTAATCACCATTGCTGTCGAGAACATACAAAAAAGCAAATTATATGGTTTCAATGTAAAGTTATGAGTGGAATAAATTAAATTCCAAAACCTTCGAATACATATATTTATGGCATAAGTTGCATAAAGACAACTTTATCAAGGGAATATAATGTCATTCTCAGTTCCTAAAAACTATAATGTACAACTGAATCATATTCCATGTTGCAGACTGATAAATATTAGAATCGGATGCCAATTTTAGGCCTTTTCTTGTCTAGTCAAACCACATCCACGTAAAATAATCAGAACCCATAGATATCATATCAATAGTACACGATCACCAACTGCATAAATAGATCAGTATTAAGGTTATTCGGAAAAATATAAAACTTTTTTTCCTCTTTCTGATACAAAGATTTGTCCCATTCACTACTTATAGCATAAAATAAGCGAATTAATATATCACATTTTCATCTGCGCGCGGTGTCAAACCTAAGAATTAATAAAATAAAAAATCGAATAGATTATTTCATAAGCAATGTTTTAACACCCGCGTTGACCCGGTCGGTTCAAACGGGTTGAACCGGAAAAAACCAGTTTGGTCACCAAAAGCTGGTTTTTTTGGCAAAAAAAAATCAGGGAGCTCGGCCGGGTCGATTAAAAAGCCGGGTTTTAAAGCATTGCTCATAACAATAATATCATTACATTTCTTGTACTAATAGAGTTCACAAAACATTTTTACAATAATCTAGTATACATTTTCTAACATCTAGGCTTCTTCCACATAAACAAATTATGGTATGTTTGGGATAGCTTATATAAAGAGGTTATGTTTCATAACTATATGTGTTTGGATTTGCTTATGATGTATCAAAACACAATAAGCTAATAAGCTGTTTTTTATTAATCACCAAATTCCTATTACCAAAAAAAAAAATGCTAATGATGATAAACATTTCTAAATGTATCTAAGTAGCCCCTATATTCTTTTGTGTATATCCAGCTTTTTCTTTTCTTATTTTAAATACGGACTTTTAATAATGTATCTTGTGTGTATCATTATGGGTTCAGATATATTAGTGATCTTCGCTAATATATCCGTAACGATACACACAAAATACATTATTAAAAGTTCGTATTTAAAATAGGAAAAGAAAAAGTTGGATACACAAAAAAAAATAAAAAATATAGTGGCTAGTTGGATACACACATATATGATTAGCTAGATGTATCAAAGCTCAATAAGCAATCCCAAATATCCCTATATTTCACAAATAAGCAATCAAAAAACAAACTTCTTAGATGTCTCAAAACCCCAATAAGCAATCTTCCTTCTTAGCTGTATGAAAATACAATCCACTATTCACACAAAAACTATTATAAATAATAAGATCTACATTATATAAAACAAAATTTTGAAACAAACCTGAAACTAAGTGTAGTAGATCCATATTAATTAAATATGATTTCACAGTGGTTTCTAATTCAGTTGATACAAGGCGGGACTTAATATTCACCGACTTTTTTTAGAAAGGTGAAGCAGTTCCCGACCTGTACCAAGCGAATCAGAAAAACCACCAATGATATATAAACACTAATTCAATCATGAATATATTGATTTATTTATAAGGTTATATATATAGGGTGAATGAGTAATGATGGAATAGAACCCTATCTTTGAATACTTTAGAAAGAGAGATTTGTAGAAGAAAGATTGAGTCGGTTACTTATAAACTATACGGACTAATTAGATCATGCCACGTGGACCATGTGTAAACGGTTTCGATCATTTTAGTTAGAGAATTCCATACAATAACACCGTAACATCAATAACACCGTCGCGTCGGTACATCGCCTTTAACATTTCACCTAACATCCCAAAAACACTCACAACAATAACGTCCCCAAGTTAAACTTTTAACACTCCGATAATTTAAAACAACCCTCCGTTTAAGGCGTAAATGAAAAAAAAAGAAAAAACAAAAAACAAAGGAGGCGAATAGCAGGCGTTAGTGGCATAACGTGCAAGGCGGCGCTTCAATAGCGCCAGCTCCAATGGCTTAACGCCTATTCTATGGCGTTATTTTGATAAAACAGGCGTTATTGCGTTATTATTGCGTTTGCTCTTATAGGATGTAGGTTAATGGGTATGAAAATGTGTTTAGGATTAAAATAAGGTTCGAGGTTTTGTTTATCTTGAGCCGGAGCTGGAGCTAGAGCTAGAGTTGATGTTTTTTAAATCGGTTTTTTAATTAAATCTGTTGAGCTTTCAGTTTATGGTTAAATCGTCGGTTCAATTAGTTTTTATTCTCGAAATTGGATTTTGGTTACCTAACAAGTTTACGGTTCAATCAGCCGGGTCTACTAGAGGTGTTAAAACATTGGCTAGAACTAATCGAGTTTACATGCATTGTAAAGTCTTAGAATGGCAAATGAGATATCGAAAGTTGAGCAAAGCTTGCGCTGCACGAGGAAGTTCTCTTTTTCAAATCAGCTTTTTATTAATGGGAATGTCTAACCAATACCCTAGGGCATTGGTTAAAATTTTCTTTGTGGTTTAGAAAGCGGTATAGTCCTATATGGCAAGCGCCATTGGTCCTTTTCATACCCAATAACACGCCAAACCCAAACCGCCCGTCGCGCTTACGTAGCCGAAAGGGAATTTAGCCATTGGAATGGGTGGTGCCATTAGTGTTAGTTTGTTTTTATTTTTGTTTTGTGGTGGATGGGTATTTTTGTGGGGTATTTTGTGGGACCCAATATGTGTTATTGGTTTTTTTGTTGAGGAGGGTGTTTTAGTTATTGGTGTGTTATTGGGAGAAGAATGATGTGGCATTGAGGTGACAGACGAATAACGTGTTATTGGTTGTAACCTTACCTAGCACTCTTATAATAAGTATTTATGTGGGTCCCTCGTCCGAATATGTAATTATCTGTCAATTATAAGGACCATTTTTGTAACTAAAAGCGACAAGAGACAAATCTTAACCAATGCCCTTAGGGCATTGGTTAGACATTCCCTTTATTAATTGCAATATTTGGTGGTTTGAAATTGACTTGGCTTTGACAAAACATATGAAATCTTGTTTGTAACACTAGTTATAATACCGCAAGTGCGTCTGAGGTTTTAATAAAAAATTATTCAGATTAATCTTGAATATTATGTCTTTAAAAGTAATTGCGTATAATTATATAGTTATAAGTTTAGATGCACGCAGAGTTTATCATCATCAAATTTATTTTAATATTTTAGTTCGGTATATGGCATATACTCCAATAATTTTCAATAAAAATTGTGATATAAGTCAACTAATCTTGTCTGCAGTTTTTCGTTATCGTTAATATCCATTAGAATTAGGTAAAATATTGTAAAATTTATGTTAGGTAACTCAAGATTTAATTTTATTTAGCTTACAAAGATGTTTATGTTGTTATTTAAATTTCACTCTTGGTATTATATTTGTACTGCGTGATCACAGTTTTAATAGACATAATGAGCGTCGATAAAGTTAAAGTATCTCCTTAAAGTTTTGAAAAATGTTTTCTAGATTTTCTTATATAAATAAATCGAATTCATGAGTTATTGTTATAAGACTGATCGCGTATATTTATTTTATATTAAAATAACCGTCTTCTGATTTGATAATTATATTATCGTTTTCGATAATTTAGTCATATTTAAAATGTAAACCTCGTGTCACATAAGTTAAACTTTTAAAAATAACATAAATTGATTCTTATTGAGCGATATATAGTAAAAAAAATTGATCTTATAATCTTATGCAAATTTATATGTTGTTATTTTAAAAAACATATACATTGTATTTTTAGGGTTTTCTATCTTGTGCTTGCAAGGCAAGAGATAAATGGAAAAACACTGTAAAATCTTACAGGTCCACAAATAATACATTTTTATAAGTACACAATGGTGTGTCTTTTTTTGAAAGCGCAAGTCTTTTATGTCTTTTCCTTTCTTATCTTACGCTTAAGCACAAGATAAAAAAACCCTTTTTAATAAGATATAAAATATAAAGGGTATAAAGTATAAGGTGGTATTTGTTTAGACTATGTTTATCAATTAGATTGCCAACCCAATCTTCATTTTATACATACAAAAATAATATTTTTTTTAATAAAATGATACAACCTTCCCACTATTAGATTGCCAACGAGTTCATTGAGCGATCTGTCATATTACCCACAACTCCGCCACGCGTGAACTCATAAAATGGATCTTTAAGTAATTAAATTAAATATAAAGAAATAATAATATATATTAGGTTGGGTTGTTGATAAATGGTATAGATTGGTTGTATGTATTTTGTGTAGGTGGAATGAAGAAAAAAATATTTTAATAAAAATGGGGTTGGGTTGGGTTTTGATAAAAATAGTCTTATAATCCAAGTTATTAAAAATATGGAGAACATAATATTATTACACTTAACCGTATATAATTTTAAAAATTCGACTACTAAAGTTTTATTAATTACCTCCTATTTTTTAAGTTTTGTTTTCATGAATTTGACATTATATTTTATGTGTTTTTATCAACCAAATTTTTCCACCAAAAAGTTTGGCAAACCAATTTAATTTTGACTTTTATTAACCAATCATCACACTTTCTTGCTTAGGTGTCAAAATCGAGATCTCCTATTAGGCGATTGTTTTTCGATAAGAATGAATTGATAAAATCGACGAAATGATGTAATTCCTTTTATTATATAAAGATTAGTTTCTACGATTTTAAACTTTAAATAATGAATGTACTTAACAAAAGCGGCTTTACCTTTTAGGAGGTTATTTTACATATCAAACTTTTCTTA
The DNA here is from genome assembly GCA_022545495.1 of Chrysanthemum lavandulifolium. NCBI lineage: Eukaryota > Viridiplantae > Streptophyta > Magnoliopsida > Asterales > Asteraceae > Chrysanthemum > Chrysanthemum lavandulifolium. The sequence continues at coordinate 248,182,567 of CM040240.1, read as the reverse complement.
CATACTGGAATGACTCGTTTCCACTGTCGATCTAAAAGAAATCGATGGTGATTAAAGCGTTTATTATTTCACATATTTTTATAATTTAAATATATCTCTTAAATCGTTAATCGTTAAGTGAAAATATTTACCACTTCGAAGAAGTTTAATTATCTTTCATATCTGGTCGTTTTGATATACTTTCGAAAAAGAAAAAAATTCATTTTTTCACGTTTTTCGTCTTTTACGTTCTTGAAATTTGCGTGAAAAAATCATATATAATTAAACACTAATTTGAATATCACATGTAATATTGTTAAATCATATATGATATGTGATATCATACGTGATATGATATGTATATCATATGTGATATTACACTAATATCACATGTGATATTACACTAATATCACATGTGATATTACATATCGTATGATATAACACTAATATCATATACTAGTATGATATATCATTAATATCATATATGATATAACACTAATATCATGTGATATTCAATTGGTGTTTAATCGTATATGATTTTTAATGCAAATTTCGATAACGTAAAAAACGAAAAACTTAAAAAAGGTGAAAAATACGAAAATTTTTTGGTTGAAAGTATATCAAAGTGCATATCTATAGAAAGATAATTAAATCTTCGTCACGATATTTTTTTTCGCTTAACGCGGTTAGCGGTTTGAAAGCTTATTAATATTTGAAAAAAGATGATGAAAGTGGGTTTTTAAATTGTTGAGATTAATCTCAATCTATTAGATCGAAATAAAATGGATGGTGGAGATTGATCAAGCTAGTATGTATTAATCTTTATCGTCGAATGATCTTAAATCTTTACCTTTCGACAATAATGCTTATTTATATGTAATGTAGTATACACATTTCGTTACTTTTAACTTCTGTTATTTTATATGTTAAAAGCTACAAGTCACAATCTTGTTTTTATTTTAGAACATGGGGTGTGTATGTAGTGGTCGTAAATCGTGTATGATTATTAGGGCTGAGCAACGGGTCAAACCTGACCCAAAAATCTAATAAGGGTAAACGTGGACCGAGAACCAAACCGAGTAAAAGCTATCAAAACTGAAACAAAACCGAATAAGGTCGATTCAATTCGCGTCGGTTTAGCTATTTTGAACTGAATAAGTGTGTTTAAGCCGAACCGAACCGAAACCAAACCGAATAAGGTCGTTTCGGTTCGGGCTGTTTTAGCTATTCAAATCGAATAAGTGTGTTTGACCCGAACCGAACCAGTAAAAGCAAAATAATTATACAAAACCGAAAACCAAACCGAATAAGATCGGTTCGGTTCGATTCGGCCCGATTTCGATCGGTTTATCGGTTTAGGTCAATTTTCGGATGATTTTACTCTGCCATAGTGGTTACTGTTGGGGTAGCGATCATTAGTTGTGAGCCATACCATGAGCTTTATTATTTTATCATTGTTACTTTTTTTAAAAGTATTATGTATTTATGTGTGTCATTTTTATATTTTGGTTGAAAAAATAACAAGGCCACAATGGTACATAATAAGGAAAATGTTTAAGTTGTGAGAGAAAAAAATGACGTGACGTTGATGTATAATGACTATCAGCCTCGTATTCTAATATATCCTCGACAACTTTGTGGTTCTTCGATCTCCACTTTTGAGGGCAAACTTGCTAGTTCGCTAAATCTGGTTGTGCCATTCGTGTAACATTTTGTTGCAAATAGTCAAATAAGAATAATCAGCTTGAGAATAACTTTCTAGAACCAAATTGATAAAAAAAAAAAAAAAAAATGTTACAAAACGTTAAAATATGCTAGTGACAAAATTACAAAAGTGCCATTGGGAGCAGTTGGAAGAGAATAACTGTAGCAGTGAAGATTCAACAGTAAACTCACGTGAATGACGGTTCGTTCTAGAGAATAGGAGCGTAGTGACCGGTTCAAAAGATCGGATCCGGGTTTTTTCCTATAAGTGGCTGGCCTGACTAAATATCACATGTACTCATTTGTCTCCACATGGAAGTTGTTAGGAATATTTTTATTCCAAATCTGGACAAATACAAAGATATGACTATAAACTTACATTTTTGTTTGGTCAAGATCTGTTACTACAGACTTATCATGTTGTATTTTAGGTGAATTTTAATATTCCTTTGTCTTGTTTCTTAAATAAACCATAAATATCATAGTGTTAAGTTAATTGATCTTCTTATTAGAGTTCAAGAGTTCAAACTTTACTAGATACATATTTGGGTGATCAATTAGCAATGTCATCACTCGGTTAGATTGTATGACTGAAGCTGTTGGGTTTTGAGGTTTCAATGGGGTTATGTTTCACGGTGTCAAGGAGTAAAGGGTATGGTCGTTCTTAACCTGTTACGTAATTTTCACCAGGTGACTGCCTTTAGTATTGTTGCGTTTCGTGAGGTTCAAGGGTTGTAGTAATACCGAAGTCTGTTGAATTATTATATTATGAGGTCGTGGCTTGGTTAGAACATGGTCGGTGATTGTGGATTTCAGGGTCGGCCGTTCGTAGTATTTGTTTATTATGGTTTGGTGTCATGTAATTTAGCATCTTGCTATTTTTGTTTATTTAAATAATATAGATATCCGTCTCTTTTTTTTTTTTTTTTTTAAAAAAAGAAAAAGAAAAAGTGTCACCTCAATTAAACGACGTACATTTAAGCCAAATATTCATCATCTTTAAAGACCAATGATGAAGGAGTTTAGTGTTTTTTTATCGACCCCTTAAGATTGATCTATGAAGTATATTCTTCTTGATAACATATGCAATACTCCCTCCGTCTCATATTAAATGTCCACTTTTTGACTTTTGAATTTTTTTTCCTTCAAATTTGACCTATGATGAAGGAGTTTAGTGTTTTTTTATCGACCCCTTAAGATTGATCTATGAAGTATATTCTTCTTGATAACATATGTAATCTTTTCCGTCTCGTATTAAATGTCACTTTTTGACTTTTGAATTTTTTCCTTCAAATTTGGCCTTAAATATTTCTTTGTATTATGTAATCTTGATGAAACTTATATCAGCGAAAATCATTTGAAGCCGATTCGTTTATATATTTTGCGTAGTATTATATATGACAAAAATATTTATAATGAGATTAATAAAATAAGACTTTAAAAAGTGAATGTGGACATTTAATATGAGACGGAGGTAGTAACAAACAAAACTTAAAGTATTTTGTTAGTTTATATGTCACATATAGTATATTATTAAAAGTTAAAACTAACATAAAGTGTTTTGTGTCACATTTTTCTTCTTCAAACATTAATAAAGGAAACGAATCGGATCAAAGACATCACTTACAACAATCTAGAAAAGTCACTATATATGCCAAAACAAATATGGTATAAACTTTTTTTGAACGACTATTATAAATTTTATTATTCTGATTTAATTTAATTATAGTACATAAAGTTGGATTACAGTATTATATTTCGAATCGGAAATGTGACTGACTATGATTCAAAGCCATAGCACGTGGCATTTATTGTATAAGAAAAAGACCATGATATTTTCAATCTTTTAAATCAAATAACGTTATGGTGTCACAAAAATCGTTATCTTAGACTGAAATTAATCAAAAAAATTAGTTACATCATGGATGGTGCATATCTTAAGAAAGCAAAGTTAATTGCTCACGTTACAGAACTACAAAAATTATTTCACACGATAACTAAACAACTACTTGATTGGAAAACATATTGATCGTACAACGGATTGCACCTCTTGATCCGAGCCTACTCGAGCACGTATGTTGGATACTTCTACAAGCTTGGCGTGGCATGAAATAAGACAAAGAAACATGCTACATTAATCGGAGCACAATGATAGACCCTGCGAACCGGCTCCGATGTAAGAATAAGTCATCGAATTGTAAATGAAATATGTTTTTAGATAGAGAGAGTATGTGAATGCATGCTTGAAATGTGGAGACGATGGTGGTATTATAGGCATGTCCTAGGAAAGATCTAGACCATGCCACATGTCTCAGCAAGATTTGGTAGATGGGAGCACATTCACAATGACCAATAGGGAGGTTCCGAGTGGCTACAATGTCCTTCTCTTGTTTGTTGGAAGTGTACCCATGTGCAATTTTCGTGGATACATGAATATAGGTGTTGAAATAATATGCTTTATTCAAGCTTATGTCTTTGGTATATGTTCAGGGGCTAATAATGACTTTATTCTTTATAATTTTCATGTTTAGTTGTGTTTGTCAGGTTTCTATATCTTCAAGGGCTAAAGTGTTAATATGGCTTCTATAAGCTTCTCATCCCTAATCCATGGCTCATTAAGTCATCCGTTTCTCTCTCTCTCTCTCTCTCTCTCTCTCTCAAGATGGTGCAATCTGGTTTGGTTTATTGATCATCTGGTATAAGTCTGGTATTGTTGGTATAAGATTGAGTGATTATAGTGAGTCTGTTTGTATTGAATCTTTGTAGTGAGATAAATTGAATCCTTCTGAAGGTGGCAATCTTGTTTTCTTTGTATTTGTTTGGTGGCACACGTTTTGTGGACTCATCTTCTTGAATCTTTAGTAATAAAAACATTCACCAAGGGGTAGTTGGCTGGGTGACTTTGTTGTGTTGTGGTTGTAATTTTGGATTAGATCTATAGTTTTAACATGGTATTAGAGCCACGGCTTTGTCTTCGGTCGTTCATGATATTTTTAGGGTTTCTGCTAGGGTTTCACCTAAGATTTGGGGGTTTCTTGTTTGGAGTGCAATTGGGTTCAATTAGGGTTGTTATCTCAACGGCCTTAGTGTGAATCGGTGTTTTTTTGGTGAAGATCTTGGTGATTCTTGGCTGATCAGTTAGGGTTTCTTGAAACCCTAATTTGTGGTTTCGGGGATCTTAATTCTCGGTGATCTGTGGAGGTTTCTGTATGTTTTCTTGGTTACTAACGTCTTGACTAAGTGAATCAAGACTGTTGGTGATTGATTCTGGTTATTCCGCTGCGATTCTAATTACTATAAGTTGTATCTCTCTCTTAAGTCAATAATAGCTTAGTTAAGAAGGTTGGTTAACTTCTTGACCTGCCACCAAGAGTGGTACGAAAACCTGCTCTAGCCAACCCCAGTCTTCTTGACTGGTTGCTCGTTGTATCTGGGTGTGTGTTTAGTTTTATCTTTGTTCTTTTTAGGTTTAATCTTGTTTTTGGGTTTAGAGTACCGGAGCATAGTTCTTGGGTAGTCTTGGAAGTCTGGCGGTGATTTGGTTGTTCCTGTTTGATTGTTTCTGTTATTTGCTGCTTTTTCTGTTTGGTTGTTGATCTGTTTTTTTAGTAGTTTGTTGATTGCTGATTGTTGGTTTATCTTGTCTATCTTTTTTCTCATTTATGGCTGAAGTTTTAGTTAGTGCTTTGGATGCTGGTAATCCTCTTTACCTGCATTCTAATGATAATTATAATATTCCTATTGTTCATTTTAAGTTGACTGGTAGTGATAATTACAAAATGTGGTCTACTGCTATGAAAATTGCTCTTAAGGGTAAAAATAAAATAGGCTTTGTTGATGGAGCGGAAAACTAGAAGGGGGTTGAATAGTTTTGCCGATTTTAAGTTAAGTTTCAAAAACTTTAGATTCGATCTTATGTGAATTCGTATGGATGAATAGAAAGTATAAAGCAATAAGTAACGTAAATAATTAAAGCAAGTAAAGTAAAGGATGAGAGTAGTGACCTGAAGTGATTTACTGTGGTTTGGATACAAGGACACCTTCCTCGCCTACTCCACTCCCAGGTTCCCCACTCGAGTTCAAGCACTATGTCGACAAGCTCTTTCAACACGGCGGAGAAGTCTCACAGCGTCGCTTACACTTTATTTAGTACAAGCTAAATACCGGGTCCTTAACACGGCGGACCAAACCAACACAACTATTACAACAACTATGTGAAATATGAAATACAAGATCTTTTCTGAAATCTTGTGGAGGAACAAATCAATCAAGGAACCCTTTCTTGGATGACTTGTAGTATCTCGTGATCTCGCCTTTGAGAAGGACCTATATGAGAATCACAACAAAAGAAAGAAGAACTACTAGATAGATCAAGAGATCTAAGATTAGAAGAGATAATATATGAGAGTTTGTAAGAAGAGGGTGAGTAACAATGAAAAATGGCTCACTATTTATAGGCAAAAATCTCTCATGGCGGCTTCGGCGGATCCCTCACTGGGATCCGTCGGTGCAATCAAAGGATCCGGAAGCGGGTTGAACCGATCCGGGTTTTGGGTTGCAAACTTGGTCATGGGTCATGGGTATGAGCCTTGGGTACCCAACAAGATACAATGTATCTAGACATTGGGTCATGGGTCTTGGGTCATGGATTAGCTCCATGGGTATGGGTCATGGGTCTTGGATATTACCCATCCTATTAAACTATTACAACAAATGAATTATTACAACATTTTATGTAAATGACCAAATGTATATACTTTACAAAAATAACATGTATTCTTATAATTTTACTTATGATAACTTTATATTTGTTATCAACAAAACACAAAGAGATCGCTAATTATGAATAAACGTTTTTACGGTTTATTTGTATTAACAATCTCCCCCTTTTTGTTGATGACAAAGCATAATGTTATGATGAGTAAAACTTAAGATTAGATGTATGTTTTGAAAGCTTATGTAAGTTTTACTTCTTCTCCCCCTTTTTGTCGAAACAAAAAGCGAACCTGACGAAGAAATAGATTGTGGAATAAAAAATATGATCCACAAAGCACTAGCTCCCCCTAGAATTGGGCGTCAAGTGAGAAAATATAATACCTACAAAGAAAATGTTAGTAGTAACATGTAATATAATCTTGTATGGGACGAGAAATAAGATGGAGAGCCAAAGTATGTAAACAAAGCCTTGTAATAAAATATCAAAGTGTAGTGGTATATAGGCCACATACAAAATGGTATATAGGCCACATACAAAATGTAAATCTAAGAACAAGGTTTGTTCTTTAAAATGACTCAATAGAGAAAATAGTAATATCATTCCTTCCATGCTTGCATATGGTTAATTATGGAAGTTTTGGTGTGTGATGATGTTGATGCGATCAAAGATGTGGTTGAGTATGAATCGCATCTCGTCCCTTATTTCCATTGCAAGTTCCCTAGTGGATTGAAAATGTTCGCAATGTAAATGGTGAGTGTAGTGTTGGTGGATGGTTTCCGGGTAAGTTTGGTTTGTGGAAGGCGGAATATGTGGTGGAAATGTTGGAAAATATGGATCAAAGTCCATGATGTTGGTGAGTGCTGGAGGATAAGAACCTAGATGTTCTTGTAAGATAATGGGAGGTAGATGTGGTAAAGTTACAAGCTCTTTGTAAAGTGTGTTTGGAGATGTTGGTGGTGTTAAAAAGACTAGTTCTTTTGGGTTTAAGTTGGAAGCTATTTGGGTAGTTTTGGATGGTTGAAATGGAGTGAGTGGTGGACTAGATACGGGTAGTGGGACTGTTTTCGGAGTCTTAAGGAGTTCCGATAGGGTGATTTTCGGTAGAGACTCGGTAGGTGAATGTGGTGATGAGCTTGTGGGAGATGATGGAGGTGCTACAATGTAGTCATTTGGTGGAGAGTTAGTGGTTGGTGATGGGCTTTGTGATAAAGGTTTAGCTAAACAACAAGGCCGGATGCTAATCCTTGCGGTTCTTTTAGATTTGGTTGGTGGTGGCCCTACGGAAGGTGGTAGGATGAAGTTTTGGATTTCTTGAAAATGATTGTTTTTACTAGATGGTTCATCAATGTTGGAGGATCTTTTGGATGACATGATGATGATTGTTTGTGAGGTTGAGAGTGATGGATATGCAAGCATTTTGAAACCTTATTTATATAGAAAATAATGCATTGCAATAAATGCTAAAACCAAAATGTGAACTAAAATCTAATGATTAGATATGAATTTTAGGCATGTGATCATGAGAACACAAGAATTAAGTAACATACTCATTAGTGAAAGAGCTAAAATGTTGAAAGTATGAAAGTTTATAGCCAAAGTGAGCAAAATAGAAGAAAATTTTGCTACATTCCACTGTTCCCACGGATCGATCCTTTAGGGATCCGTCCGGTAAAAGGCGGGATCCGTGGTCTTGGTGATATCGAGCGACTCAAAATTTTCCTTTTAGAAACAATGGTGCCTAGTGTGTGCCTATATGCAAACCATTTGGAGTTGCGGTTATCTCGACTCCTAAAAAGAGAAAATTAAACGAAGAAGTGAAAGAAGCATATAATTATGTGAGATAACCCGAGTGCTCCTTAATTCATTTTTGCTTAAATGAATGTACCCGAAAACACATATTAGTTATGTGTTCCCCTTAGCATTCAAAAGACATGAGATGCAATGAAAAAGGTTTTTACTTTGTATTAAGAATGAAAAAATTTGTCCTAGACATGAGAATTGTTTTAGGAAAATGATACGGGGAGAAGTATCTTTTTAGAAAGCATTTAGAAAAGTTTCTTGTATAGAAAGAAAAATTATCTTTAGTTTTGAAAATCCCCATATTGTTTGTGAGTTGTGTATGAAATAGAGATCCTAGACTCGAGAAAAGAAGGTAAGGCTAACGTTTACATACTTTGTAGAATGAGAAACATTTCTGACGATTGTTCCATGAGACCAAGACCAAGGCGAAGCAAGTTGAATTGTTCCGCTTCAATGGTTTGGTGAGGACGTCGACTTGTTGTCTTCGAGATGATACCTTCTCAATGGAAATGTTCCCTTTGAACATTGTCTCTTAAAGTGATGACGGATCTCTATATACTTGATGAGAGTGCAACACGGATTTTGCTTAAGTCAATAACACCTTTGTTGTTGCATAAAATGGCTATGTCACTTAGATTAATGTCAAAGTCAACTAATACTTGTTTCATCCACGGTGCTTGTTGGCATGCTTTCTTTGGCGGAGACATATTAAACTTCGGTTGTTGAAATGGCCAATCCGTTTGCTTCTTCGAGAACCAATATGTTAAACAACATCCCATAAAAGTACATACACCACTTGTACTCTTTGGTCAACATAATCACTGCATGGTCGAATCCGCATATATAATAGTTTCTACCCCGTTCCACTTGGGATACCATAATCCCAATTGAGTAGTACCCTTAATGTATCTAAATATTCTTTTGACGGCTTCTAGGTGTGAAGTTTTAGGGTCTTCTTGAAACCTAGCACAAAGACATACACTAAACATGATATCCGGCCAACTAGCCGTAAGGTAGAGAAGGCTACCAATCATGCCACCGTATTTGGTGTTATCAACGGATTCACAGTCTTCATCTTTGGTAAGTTTAGTATCGGAAGACATTGGTGTTCTTATGGGTTTTGACACTTATAAACCAAATTTCTTTAGAATTTCTTTTATGTATTTGGATTGATTAAAGAAGATACCATCTTCTAGTTGTTTAATTTGTAGACCAAGAAAGAAACTAAGTTCTCCCATCATACTCATTTCAAACTCATCATGCATGATTTTTGAGAAATCATCACACATGTCTTGACAAGTCAATCCGAATATAATATAGTCCATATATTTGAACAATAATTATATGTGATTCCTTTTCTTTGTGAAAGTGTATTATCAACTAACCCCATGGTATAGTGGTTTTTTATTAAAAATGACTTGAGTCTATCATACCAAGCCTTTGGGGCTTGTTTAAGACCGTAGAGAGCTTTATTTAATTTGTACACGTGGTTAGGTTTTTCGAAATCGATAAAGCCCGGAGGTTGAGCTACATAGACTTCTTCATTAATGAAACCATTTAGAAAAACACTTTTAACATCCATTTGAAAAAGCTTAAGATCATGAGCACAAGCATAAGCAAGAAGTATGCTTATAGACTCTAATCTAGCTACGGGAGCATAGGTCTCATCAAAGTCTATGCCTTCTTGTTGATTATAACCTTGGGCAACAAGTCTAGCTTTATTTCTAGAGACTACACCGTTTGCATCTAACTTGTTTTTATATACCCATGTAGTTCCGATTATGGTTTGGTTATTTGGTAGAGGGACAAGTGTCCAAACATTGTTAGAAACAAATTGATTTAACTCTTCTTGCATAGCCATTACCCAACTTTCATCTTTTATGGCTTCTTGCGTATTTTTAGGTTCTATGGTTGAGACGAAACAAAATAAACTACTTTGGTTTTGGACTTGAGATCTTAAGGTTCTTTCATTTAACTTTCCTATAACCTTTTCTATGGGATGATCTTTAGACTCTTTAATATTGATGATTTCATTGTTTAATGGTTCATCTTCTTTATTTATATTTTCCTTGATTTCTATGGCTTCACTTTCGTTTAACTCGTCATCGACAAGAGGTAGGGTAGGTTTAGGTGTACTTTCATCAAATTTTACATTTAAGGATTCTTCAACCTTCATGGTTTCTTTATTTAGTATAACATAAGCTTTACTATTAGGAGAGTAACCTAAGAAGATACCTTAGGTTGATTTAGGATCAAATTTAGTTAGGTAATCTTTAGTGTTAAGTAAAAACATTTACTACCAAAGACTACTAAAGTGTTCTAGCGTGAGGCTTTTTGCCTCGAAGTAACTCGTATAGAGTTTTACCTAAGAATGGTCTAATTAGGACACGGTTAAGTATATAGGTTGATGTGTCGACGGCATTGCACCAAATTTTTTTAGGAATAGATTGCTCATTAATCAAGGTGCGACTCATTTCTTGTAGGGTTCTATTTTTCCTTTCAACTACCCCATTTGATTGTGGAGTGCGAGGAGCCGAGAAGTTGTGAGTAATACCATTAGCATCACAAAAAGCTCCAAATTGCACTTCATTATCAAATCCCCTACCATGATCCGTTCTAATTGACACTATAGGACTTCCTAGTTGTCTTTATATTTTCTTACTTAATATTTCAAAGTAATTAAACGTTTCAGTTTTATTCTTTAGAAATTTAGTCCATGTGTACCTAGAGTAATCATCCACTATAACCAAAGTATAGAATTTACCTCCGTAACTTTGAATAGCGGATAGACCAAATAAATCCCTATGTAGTAATTCTAGACACTTAGTTGTTGAGACCATATTTTTATCTTTATAACTAGCATGGACTTGCTTTCCTATGTTACAAGCATCACAAAAATGATGTTCGTATTTTAATTTGGGTAGGTCTCTTACTAGTTCTTTAGATAATAGCGATTGAAGAAGTTGCATATTGGCGTGACCCAATCTTCGATGCCATAAGGTCGAAGTATCATCCATAGAAGTAAGACAAATTTTGTCTTTTGGTTCATTACCGATTTGAATGACATAGACTCCATGTTTTCTAAAGTAATACCGTTTTCAATATTTTACTAAAAAGTACATTGCACTTTCTATCACATATTTGTCCTATACTTAGAATATTGAAGTTTAGGTTTTCTACGTGACATACATCGTTGATGGTTAAGGATTTGTGAGAAATTTTACCTTTACCGATGATTTTGCTCTTGCTATTACCAAACACCACATTTTCTCCATTGAAGAATTCATATGTGGAAAACAAGTCTTTGTTACCGGTCATGTGCCTCGTGTACCAGCTATCCTTGATCCATTCATCCGGATCTAAGACGACCTTTAAGCACACCTAAGAAAACAATTAACTCAAAATTTTGGTCCCCATTTGTTCATTTGTCCATTAGTGTTATACATTTCATTCATGTGAGGCATATATGAAAAATGTGAGAAAGCATTCCAAGGTGTAAAGTTTTGAAATAGAAAACTGTTTTGTGCATTAGGATTCCATCCCATTTGATGATGGTTACTTCTTGGATAAACATTATTTGGTCTTCTTATAAATGTGTATGGTTTAGAAACCGATGGATCTTTGTTTTTCATAAAATTTTGATTTTGTTTTAGTGGAGGTGGTTGTTTGACATTTCTAACAGTAACATGGGTTGGTTTCTTTTTGTTAACAACAACAAAGTCGGTTCTAGATGATGTGGTTGCATTATTCCTACTATTTGCTGGTACAGACCCACGGATCCCTGGATTTACGCTAGACGATTCCTTTTTCAAGGGATCCATGGGATCCGTAACTACAGTAGCTTGTTTTTCAATTGCTTTAACGAATTGTGTTTCTTTAATCTCGCTAGTTGATGCAGTAAGTTCCTGAACACCTAAACCCTTTTGACTATTTCCCGTTTTAACACTATCAAGTATTATATCAAGAGTATTAGTACTATTTCTAACAATCTTGGAATCAAGATTATCAACTAACGTTTGAAGTTGAACACAAAGCTCACATTCACTATCTACTTTCTTCCCCTTTTCTAAACATTTTAATTTATCTTTTAGCTCAATGACTTCCTTTTCTAAACGTCCATTTTTGTTTTCTTATTTTTGTTAATTACTTTTAGACTAATTTTGCAAAGTTTATCATATTCACGATGTAATGATTCGTCATCTAATGATGAGCTACTATAATAAAGAGATTCGGGACATACCTCTTTTGAGTCATTTGCCATGAGACAAATTTCTTCGTTCTCCTCCTCACTCATTCCCCATGAACCACTTACGAACGCCTTTTGTTCGTCACGTTTGGGACACTCACTAATGAAGTGATTAGGGTCCCCACTTTTAAAACATGTGCGTTCATCCTTTGCTTTCTAGTCGTCTTTGCCTTTCCGGAACCCCTTCTTGTCGTCATATGGTTGCTTGACATATCTTCCTTTTCTTCTAAAGAATTTCTTGAAATCCCCGTACCGCCATGGCATACTCTTCGTCATCACTTTCCGAAGATGAGGTTTCTTCATCGCTTGAGACCTTCTTGGCTTTTAAGGTAAGAGATTTGTGCTTCTCTTTCTTTTCTTTTGAGGCTTCGGAGTCTTTAGCGAGGACGAGCTCATAGACCTTTAGATTGCCTATGAGTTCTGTGGAAAACTAGAAGGGGAGGGGGTTGAATAGTTTTACCGATTAAAACTTCGTTTTAAAATATTTAGATCAACTTATGTCAATCTATTTAATGTGTGTGTTGGATGATGATAGATAAAGCATATAAACAAGTAATGCAAAGATAAAGAGTAAGGAACACAAAACCACGACACGAGTGTTTATAGTGGTTCGACTACAAGGACACCTTCCTTGCCCTACTCTACTCCCCGAGTTCCCCATTCGAGAGTTCGTAAGCACTACACAACACAAGCTCCTTAATGTGGCGGAGAAGCCTTCACAACGTCGCCTACACTTTATCCGATACAAGGCTAGAGACCGAGTTCCATTACAAAGGAGGAACTACTACCCAACACGACACACCTAACCCAAAGAAGACACACTCCTTATTATAATATCATAAGGATATCATTATCCTTTAACCCGAACTAACTAACATGTACATCGTTGCACCATATCGAATATACTCCCTTGGCACCTTTCACTAATGCCTTCGACTTGACCCTTTGACACCTTTCACTAATGCCTTCAACACGACCCTTTGGCACCTTTCACTAATGCCTTCGACATGTCCCTTTGGCACCTTTCACTAATGCATTCAAATTGACCCTTTTGGCACCTTTCACTAATGCCTTCAACACAACACTTCTAAGGAGAGAGGAAAGAACTATCAACAGGATAACTTCAGTAGTCTTGATGATGATGAAGCTTGGCAACTCATGGACTTGAGCTTGCTTGAATTCAAGAGGTGGTGATCTCGCCTTTAAGAGGAACCTAGAGAATCACACAAACACAAAACTACATAGAAAGATCCTTTGGATATGAGGTTAGAGAGTTTACAATACTAAGAGAGAGTGTGTAAAAGGGATAAGTTGCAAGAGAGAAATAGCTCACTATTTATAGGCAAATTTCTCTATTGTTCCCCGGTTCTCACGGATCCCTCCCTAGAGGGATCCGGCAGCTGGGTCAGCTTAAGTCCGGATTTTGGGTTACAAACCGGGTTATGAGTTATGAACCATGGGTTATACAAGATGCAATGTATCTAGAAACTGGGTCATGGGTCTTGGGTCATGGATCATGGATAATACCCAACATGACTTCATGCATGATGTTATGTAATGGATCAAGCTTCATGAGTATAGGTTATGGACTTTGGGTTTTACCCAACAATATTCAATGTATCTTGTCAATGGGTAAAGGACTTAGATTTTTACCCATTACAATATATACACATTTCCATATTATGTAAACACTAGTTGTTATACATATGCAATTCTATAAGATGTAAACAACATTATTTGTTTAGTGTTTTATATGAACTTGTAAGTGTGTTAGTAAACTATTGGCTCAAACCATTTACGTATTTTATTTATTTCATTAAAATGATTTTACGTTTGTTATCGACAAAACATTAGAAGATCGTAAAATATAAATAAATGTTTTTACGGCTTATTTGTATTAACAAGTTCTTCGAGAGTGAGGATTGACAAGTCTTTGGATTCTTCGATGGCTGTCACCTTTTATCTCCACTTAGATGGAATCGTCCTTAGATATCTCCTGATATGTTTACGACTAGAAAAAGACTCATCAAGTACTTGTAATGAAGTAATAATAGTATTAAAGTTGGTAAAAGAATTATCTATACTATCCTCATCCGATATTGAAAATTGTTCATATTGTTGAACAAATAAATCCATTTTGTTGTTTTTACCTTGTTGATTTCCTTGGTGAGTTACAAATAAAGAATTTGAAATTTCTTTAGAGGTTTTAAGCATAGAAATTTGTTCAAATTCCTTTTTAGTTAATGCATTATATAAAACCATTTTTGCCTCACTATTTATGGAAAGCTTTTTCTTTTGATCGTCGGAGAGGTGATCATGAGGGATGTTTATTTCGTTTCCGGTTTTATCATCTTTTGTAGTGGCTTGAAAGTCACCTTCAACAATGATGTACCAAAGATCAATATCGTTTGACTTCACATAAGTTTCAAATCTATTTTTCCAATAATTAAAACCATTTGTTTCAAGTAGTGGAGGTCGTTGCATAGATTGCCCTTCTTTATAATTTTCAAAACTTATTGTGATCGAAAAGTTTTTAAAATACAATTTACTTTAAAACTTTTGTAAACCTTGCTCTTGATGCCAATTGTGGTAAACTAGAAGGGGGTTGAATAGTTTTACCGATTTTAAGTTAAGTTTCAAAAACTTTAGATTCGATCTTATGTGAATTCGTATGGATGAATAGAAAGTATAAAGCAATAAGTAAAGTAAATAATTAAAGCAAGTAAAGTAAAGGATAGAGAGTAGTGACACAAGTGATTTATAGTGGTTTGGATACAAGGACACCTTTCTTGCCCTACTACACTCCCCGAGTTCCCCACTCGAGAGTTCAAGCACTATGTCAACAAGCTCTTTCAACATGGCGGAGAAGCCTCACAACGTCGCTTACACTTTATTCGGTACAAAGCTAAATACCGAGTCCTTAACACGGCGGGCCAAACCAACACAACTATTACACAACAACTATATGAAATACAAGATCTTGCTACGGAAATCTTGTGGAGGAACAAATCAATCAAGGACCCTTGCTTGGATGACTTGTAGTATCTCGTGATCTACGCCTTTGAGAAGGACCTATATGAGAATCACAACAAAGAAAGAAGAACTACTAGATAGATCAAGAGATCTAAGATTAGAAGAGAGATAATATATGAGAGAATTTGTAAGAAGAGGGTGAGTAAAATGAAGAAATGGCTCACTATTTATAGGCAAAATCTCATCAGTAGCCGGTTTCGTGGATCCTCACTGGGGATCCGTCCGGTTAATCCACGGGATCCGGCAAAGCTGGGTTGAACCGATCCGGGCTTTGGGTTGCAAAGCCGGTCATGGGTCATGGGTATGAGCTTTGGATACCCAACAAGATACAATGTATCTATACATTGGGTCATGGATCTTGGGTCATGGATTAGCTCCATGGGTATGGGTCATGGTTCTTGGATATTACCCATCCGATTAAACTATTACAACAAATGAATTATTACAACATTTTATGTAAATGACCAAATGTATATAATTTACAAAAATAACATGTATTCTTATAATTTTACTTATGACAACTTTATATTTGTTATCAACAAAACACAAAGAGATCGCTAATTATGAATCAACGTTTTTACGGTTTATTTGTATTAACAAATGGTACTTGTGTTAAACTAGTTACTAGTCCTGTATTGGCTCATCAATGGGAAAGATGTAATGCCATTATTTTGGGATGGATTCTTGGTTCTTTGTCCCCTGAGTTGTACCTAGGGCAGGTTTATTCTGAAATTGCTTCAGAAGTTTGGACTGAATTAGAGGAAACTTATGATAAAATGGATGGTTCAGTTATTTTTAATGTGATACATAAAATCAATGAACTAAAACAAGGTGAATTATCTGTGCCTAACTATTATCATAAGTTGAATTCATATCGGAGATAATTTGATACTTTAACTTTGTTACCTGCTTGTACTTGTGCTGCTCATGAGGTGTGTTAAAGCATAATAAGTTGATAAGACTGATGCAATTTTTGATGGGATTAAATGATGTGTATCAACCTATTAGGAGGTATATCTTTGCTAGAGACCCTTTGCCTGATGTCAAAGAAGCTTTTAATGTTGTTTCTAGGGAGGAGTCTCATAGGGGACTTCACTCTGGTTTTGGGTATGGGTCTGCTAGTAAGGTGCAACCTGCTCCTTTTGTTGTTAAGGCCAATAATAACTCAAATAATTTTAACATAAGGGTCAAAACAATAATAACAATGGCAATAGGGGCCCTAATCCTGATTTGGTTTGCAAACACTGTGGTTTAATTGGACACACTATAGAATGATGTTTTGAATTAAATGGGTACCCTCATTGTTTCAAATAGAATCCAAATCTTTCAAAATATTCTAGTGATGTGAAAAGGTTTAATGCTAATGCAGATGTGTCTCAATTTCCATCTACTTCTGGTTCTCTGACTGGTTCTTTAATTAATGATCAAATGATGAAGTTGTTGAGTCTTATAAATGAAAAACCCTCTGCAAATGTGTCTGCTAGTATGGCATGTATAAAACCCAATTTTTACAATAACAATGTTCAGTTTAATCTTAATATTAATAAGTTTTTCTATGCTAAAACTGGGTTTGTTAAGTATGATGTTACTTTGGGATGGATTATTGATTCTGGTGCTAATCATCACACGATTGATTCTTCTAAGAATATGTTTAATGTTGTTGATATTTCCGATCATATGTTGTTGTTGGTCATTGATAAGGTTTTAAAAGGTACCTTTTGAGGGTCATTTAAGCCCTTATTCGATCACTTTTGTATCCGTTATTGCTTAATATCGTTCCTTTTCACTTTTTAGGTCTCTTGAAGGCAAAATCTTTGGAATGATGCTTATTTGGACGAAAAGGCGCGAATATCTGAAGAAAATGGCCAAAGTCAAAATCGAGACACTCAAAGCTGCTGAAACATAAAGCGGCAGGCCATGCATATCTGCGACGCCGTCGGTAAGGCATTTTCTGACGGCTCGAGGCAAAATTACATGTTTTCAAGGACGACGTCGGGTTCTAAAGGAATAGGCCGTCACTACTCGGGCGGCTAGATGCGACCAAGACGGCAGCGTCGGAGGGGACGGCGTCACAATCATAAGGTGGCGCCGTCGAAAGGTTTACGTGGCCAAGGCGAAACCCTAATGGCGGCGACACGGCGGCGTCCGCGAAACATAAGGTGGCCCGTCGCGGATGTAATCTTATATATAGAATCCGAATTTTTCGGTTTTGTGTGTAGTCTTTGGGTAAAACCTAAACCAGAACCAAGGCTTTCTTGTGCGATATTTTAGGGTTCTAAACCTATTATACATCAAGATAAGTATTTACTTCATTAATTTAATTATGTCTTTGATTATTTGTGTGTATGCTTGCATGTTCTCCATGTCCCGCTAATTTATTTGTGTGTTTGCTTAGGAATATGAAACTTAATTATTGAATATTGATTGGTTGATACTTATCTTAGTTGACTAATGATCTAGAGTGCGCTAGATATTCGTTGTGTACTTAATGTTGACATTTCTTTGTGAACTTTAGAATATAATTATCTAGGTAATTGTAGGATAAAGTATTCAAGGACAACCGTAGAGTAGGCGTCTATAAATCACTAGAGGATTTGTAAACAAGACCCTTTGGTAATTTCAAAGAGTTAGGGAAACAAGCACGCCTATAGCCTTAGAATCACAACGCAACTAGGAATAAGGACGTGACAAATCAACCATCAATAGGAGATAATTAAGGAGTAGTAAAACCTAAGTAAACACATCTTTAAACTATCATATCAGTACACATCAAATTAGACATAGAATATCACAACCTTAGCTTAGATAATTAGATAATAGTAGAGTAATCGGTAGCAATACCAACCCCCAAATCCAATACCCGAGATTCAGTACCTTTTCAATTTCTAAAAACATAAAAGACAAAAAAATAATCTTCCTCAACCTCAACCTTAGCGTAGTAACTTCTCACTAGATTCCTATTCCCAGAGAGCGATATCAATACCGTGGCTTACCCTAATTACTACACTACAACGATTAGGTTCACTGCCTAGGGTGTTATCTGCTAAAGTCAAAGGCTGAAGTTGGCTGTTATATTGAAAACTTTATAAAACTGATTTTCACACAGTTAGATAAAAAGGTTAAAGTCATTAGGTATGATAATGGGACATAAGTTGTTATAACCATTTGTCAAAATTGTTTAATTATTTGGGTCTTGTGCCTATACTCCTCAGCATAATGGGATTACTAAGAGGAAACATAGACACCCTTTTAATGTTTCTAGGAGTCTTATATTTTAAGGGGGGATTTCTCTGAATATGTGGCCTGAATGTGTGTTAACTGCTGTGTATTTGATTAACAGGCTTCCCTCCTCTGTCTTGTTTGGTGCTTCCCCTTATTTTTTAGTGTATGATAAGGATCAAAGTCTATCTCATATAAGATCCTTTGGGTGTTTGTGTTACACTACTGTTTTAAATTTAAATGACAAGTTTAGTTCAAAATCTGAAAAGTATGTGTTAATTGTTTTTTCTAGTGTAAAAAGGCTTATAAACTGTATGGTTTGGAAAGTAAAATTGTCTTTATTCAAGGGATGTTAGATTTTATGGAAAATATTTCCTTTCAAAATGAATTTTGAGAGTCTATAAATGTTTTGAATAAACCTGAACTAAACTTTAATGAATCTAGAGTAAATAATTTAAACTTTTTTTTACACCCATGGGTCTGAAAGTCCCAATGACGAAGAAGGGACCCCTCATAATGTGGAAGGTAGTGGTATGAAAACTCCAGATGGCTGTTTTAACACAACTGATGATGGAGATGCAACCACAACAACCCAGATAGGAGATACTATCACCTTTGATGGCACAAATCAAAATGTTTTGAATGATGAGGATCATGTTGTTCAAATGGAAGTGCCACTTGATTTGAGGAGGTCTGGTAGACATAGAAGAAGAACTGTTAGATTTAATGATTATGTTATTGGTTGAAATGTGAAGTATGGTCTTGAAAAGTATGCATGTTATTCTAAGTTTTTTGGTCTTATTATGTGCTTTTCCACTACATTGAATAAGTCATATGAGGCTAAGACTTATGATAAGGCTTCTAAAGATCCTAAATGGACAGAGGCTATGAATTTAGAAATGGAAGCCCTGCATAGGAACAATACTTATGAGTTGTGTGATCTTCCTGAGGGTAGGAAAGCCATAGGAAGTAAATGGATTTGGAAAATTAAATACAAGTCATCTGGTAAGGTTGATAGATATAAATCTAGACTTGTAGGAAAATGGTATAATCAAAGAGAAGGTATTGATTATGAAGAAACATTTAGCCTTGTGGTTAAAATGGTCACTGTTAGATGCTTAATTGCGTTATCTGTTTATAACAATTGGCCTTTATATCAATTGGATGTGAATAATGCTTTTTTGTATGGTGATATTTATGAACATGTGTACATGGAATTGCCTCCAGGCTATTATGATAAGAGTGAAACCATGGTCTGCAAATTGAATAAGTCTCTTTATGGTTTAAAACAGGCACCAAGGCAGTGGAATGGGAAACTTACCACTTCGGTTGAAAATGGTTTTACACAAAGTATAAATGACTACTCTTTATGTCGAGTGGAGGTTCGTATAATGCTAATTTACATGAGGATGAAGATTTTGATCTATATGATACTTATGACCTTCAAGGTTTAAATCTGGAATGTGGTTCTTTCGGATAGTGATGATAAAGTTGAAGATGCTTATGATGAGACTTCTCATTTTATGTTGAGTATAGGTTCGTATAATGCTAGTTTACATGAAGATGAATATTTTGATCTATATGACACTTATGACCTTCAAGGTTTAAATCCAAAACAGCACGCGTTTTGCGACTTTCAATGGATATAAATCTTCGTGGTCAAAGTAAATTTAGTTTTATTCTTATGTCTTTATAGTGTTTGATCATAAGATTGATTTGTCTTTCTTATGCTAGTTTATGTCTTATGCACTGTAGGTGTGTTTGGTTTGCCTTTTTTTTTGGTCTGAGGTGTGGGATTCACCCACACCCGTTGTTCTGTAATTATTTTTTTGGAGTAATACTATTTTACCAGGGGTAACCCTTTTACCAAAAAATGGAGTAGTATACTAAGAGTCAAAACGGTTTATTTTTGGCTTTGTTGGTATATGTTGATGTCATTGTGATCACAAATAATAAGGTTGATGAACTTGAAAAGTTTAAACAATTTCTAAGTTCAAAGTTTATGATCAAAGATCTTGGTTCTCTCAAATATTTTTTTGGGAATTGAAGTTTTAGAAAATAAAACTAGTCTTTATCTTTCACAAAGGAAGTATTGTTTGGAATTGTTAAATCAGTATGGTTTGCTGGCTTGTAAGCCTGCTGCAACTCCTTTGCAACAGAATGTGGTGTTAAGTCATACTGAAACTGAAAATGATAAGTATCTTGCTAATATGTCTGAGTATCACAAACTGGTGGACAAGCTTATCTATCTGTCTGTTACTAGGCCAAATATCTCTTATGCAATTCAATGCCTAAGTCAACATATGCATGCTCCACTTTACCCTCACTTTACAGTTGCTCTTAGAGTTTTGAGGTATTTGAAGCAGGCTCCTGGTACATGTATTCAATTTGAGTATGGTGGTAAGCTTAATCTGTATGATTTCTCAGATGCATATTGGGCTAAGTGTCTTGCTACTAGGAAATCTGTTTTTGGGTTTTGTGTTTATTTATGCAATAACTTGATTTTTTGGAAAAGCAAGAAACATGCTACTATTTCTAGGTCTCCAACTGAAGCTGATTATAGGTGCTTAGCATCTACTACTTGTGAGCTTGTTTTGATATAAAGACCTTGGAATAGATAGTCTGTTGCTTGTAAATCTATTTTGTGATAGCAGTTCTGCTATTCAAATTGCTGTTTATCTAATGTTTCGTGAGAAAACCAAACATTTTGAAATTGATTTGCACTTTGTACGAGAAAAAGTTACTTTTGGAGTTATAAGAACCTTGAAAGTTGCATCTGGTAACAATGTGGCAGGTTTATTTACTAAGGGGTTAAGTATTTCACAACATAAGTTATTTTGTGATAAGCTTGGGTTGGTTGATATGTTCAAGCCATACGCTTGAGAGGGAGTGTTGAAGTTATATGCTTTATTCAAGCTTATGTCTTTGATATATGTTGAGGGGCTAATAATGAGTTTATTCTTTATAACTTTTATGTTTAGCTGTGTTTGTTAGGTTTCTATATCTTTAAGGGCTAAAGCGTAAATATTTCTTAATAAGCTTTTTATCTCCAATCCCTGGCTCATTAACTCTCTCTCTCTCTCTCTCTCTCTCTCTCTCACATTGATCATCTGGTATAAGTCTGGCATCGTTGGTATAAGATTGAGTGATTGTAGTCAGACTGTTTGTATTAAATCTTTGTAGTGAGATAGATTGAATCCATCTAAAGGGGCAATCTTGTATTCTTTGTATTTGTTTGGTGAGCATACGTTTTGTGGACTTGTCTTTTTGAATTTTTTAGTAATAAAAACGTTTACCAAGGGTGGTTGGCCGAGTGACTTTGTTGTGTTGTGGTTGTGATTTTGGATTAGATCTATAGTTTTAACAATAGGGAACACGTCACTTGTGGTAGGGTCCAAGCAAAATTCCCTGTTTGTCTTTTAGTTTGGAGCCTAGATCTTCTCGGAGGCTAAAGCTCCTCGGAAGGTAAGGCTCCATGAGACAGGATCTTTGTTTATTGGCGGATTCTCTTGCGATAACCTAGTAGGCTTTACGCCAATGATCATTTTGAATATTACATGTATACCGTTCGAAAACCAGCCTCCAGCCGTAGCTGGGGTACACCATCACGTATCATATCACATAATGCTGTTAAACTACTAACTACATGGTGCGTTTAGTCCAAGACGAATGAAACATTAGTCATAAATTGGTAACCTAATATCACGTCTGATAATTCACACTGCAAAACTGGAGGACGAAATTTCAAACAAGAAAGATGTTAATGTTATTCAAAAAAGTAGTAAGAATTTGAAATGATTGATGATTGTTTTGTTGTACACAAATTATGAGAATATACTTTTTGCTCAAGGTGTCAACACTTTTTAGAAAAAAAGTTGGGGTATTTCCAAAATAGACTTTGAGACTTGCGACTTTTCTATTTTTCATATAAGCTTGACAAGTGTCCTTCGTAATTTGTGTACCCAATTATTGTTTCTGACTTGTACAACGACCGAATCTCAGCGACTTTATTAAGAATCTTGCGATTTTTTTTGTCATTTAGTTAAAAAAGTCAAAGTTACTAAATTATTTTTTTATACATTTAGTTCCTTCCCAATGTTGAGCGACTTAAGCGACTTTTATACTTTACACTGTTTGTACCTTTTAGTACCTTTTTTAACAGTACTTTTACACTTTTTAAAATTTTTACCCTGTTTTTAAATTTTTTACCCAAACACAAACACAAACACACACACTAACACTCTACTACCAGAAAAACACAATTCAAAATTGTTAAACCCTAAATCAACCCCTAATTATTCAGTCAATTAAACTCCCAAATGGCTTACATTCCCCAATATTTTGATGCTAAGGTAACGGTTCGTTCCCAGGTTAAGTTGCTTTCATAAATTAAGTCTAAATTGTTAAGCAATCCGGATCGAATGAGGGTTTGATTCGAACAAAGCTGTTTTGGGCCATGGTTAGATATTCACGAGCTAGGTAAAGGCAATCATATGGTTAATTTTGTTTTACAACACCAGGTATATATCGACAAACTGCTTGATTCTTGTCCCCCCATTTTATACAAAATTGGGAACAATGTATTGAAATTCGGTAGGAGAGAGTTCCTATTGATGACCGGTTTTCGTTTCGGTCGTTTGCCTCCCCCTGTAGAAATTGATCGAAGTCCTTTTGCTTTGCGTGTCTTACCTGAAAAACAATTTATAAGAAAGGTAACTGTAAAAGGGAATGAGCTTTTATATTTATTTGGGAATGACGCACAATTTTCAAAGTTATCAGCTGAGGATGCGGTAAGGGTATGTCTGTTGCTAGTCGCTGAGGTCGTGTTCATAGGTCGTGGACCTTGGTACATCATTGACAATCATTTGTTGCATAGTTGAGGATTTTGGGGCATGGAATGCATATCCATGGGGAGAGTTCTTGTGGACCCGTTTTTACAAACATTTAGCCAATGTGGTACCCCGGCATTACAATGCTCACTACAAA
Organism: Chrysanthemum lavandulifolium; assembly: GCA_022545495.1. NCBI lineage: Eukaryota > Viridiplantae > Streptophyta > Magnoliopsida > Asterales > Asteraceae > Chrysanthemum > Chrysanthemum lavandulifolium. The sequence continues at coordinate 248,158,883 of CM040240.1, read as the reverse complement.
GAGAAATTGCAAGAAAACCCTTACAATTGAAACATATAATATTTCTGGCTTTTTCTTGGCTTTTAAGGTTAGATGTGTAGACATTTATGAACATCTCGCTTTTGTTTACTAGCAGTTCATACAATACTTATATTCTTTTCCTTCATTTTAGATATGGATTCTTGAGAGTTATCCCACTAGCACTTCATGGTGGAACAAAGACCGTCAAAGATACCACGTTGTCTTTGTTGGTCAAAGGTAAAACATTTGGCAAACGCCAAGATGTAAAACTTTTGGTCTGTAAGCATTTCCATTGGTTTGTATTTGTCAAATAAGTCACGACTTCGTTATATTTGTTTTTACTTTATAATTGTACATTTACTAGGGTTCTATTCGAAAGATTGGATCTTCTTCCAACAAATGCGAAAATGTTACAACCATGGTTTGCACCAAGTAATGCATATTTTACCCATTTGGATAGTCTAGAAGATCAATTACCTGCCGATGATCCCACCAATGAGGTAAGTTGCCCATTTTGTATCATTTATTTTTCATCCGTATCAACTACGTTGTTTGTGCGACTATTCACGTTGACAATTGACAAATGCACATTCTGTTTCGATCTTGCTTTGTAGGTACATGAAGAGGTGGTGATAACTGATAGAGATGTGGCGTTAGATGATAAAGAGGTGGCCTTAGCTGATAATGATGTGCCAGTAACTGATAAAGATCAAAGTTCCAATCATCTAGACATACATGCCGAGGTTGACAATATTAAGAATAGACTTGCTGTTGTAGAGGAAGCTCTAAAGATACAACCCGTAGCCAATGTGGAGGTCCTTAATGATATTAAAAATAGACTTGCCGTTGTTGAGGAAGCTCTAAAGATACAACGTCCAAAGGTGAACATGCTCTTTTACCTTCATTTTGTATCTACATCATTTAGATATCAATATTTATTGGTTTTTCACCAACTATTGGATTATATATATACATTATTTAGGATCAATTGCAAGTAAGGCAATGTGTTGATGAAAATTTGGCTTCCAAAGATGCCATGGTAACTTCCTTTAATATTTGTTAATCATTTAGGTCTCGTTTCTTTAGTAGTATAATTGATTGTATATTTTAAATTTCAGACTTCAACTCATATGCACGACAAATCTGTTGAGGATTGTTTTGGCCGAAATGCCATGGAAATTGAGACTTCAAGTCCAATTCATAATGAAACCTGGAATGGTACTCCTAGTTTGTTTGATCTTCATTCTCATGATGTTCATTCGGCTGATTATAAAAAGGTTATGTTCCTTTTAATAGTACTTTTTTTTATCGTTAGTTTGTTACATACCTAAATCAGTTTTCTTAACTACAAAATTGCGACAAATCGAGTTGTGTTAATGCTGAAAACGAACAAGGTGGCCTTACTTATATAGACCCTGCCGCTTTTCCATCAGCTATGTCGCAGCTTGCGGATTATTGTCTTCAAGACGAACCATTGCCGTTAGTTGATCACATTCCAGATCATGATCCCAGTCATTTGAATTTACCTAATTTGAATGAAAAATTTTCTCAATCGGCTGGTTAAAGTACGTATATATTAATTCCACCGCACTATTTATACATGTTTGCTAGATTTGGTCATCCATATAGTTGTGTTTTTCTTGTATAATTACGAGCAAACAAATTGGAGCTAGATGAGCAGTTGAGCTAGAAGATGATTACTACATTTATGGACCTTGAATATCGGGACAAACAAATTGGAGCTAGATGAACAAAAGGTCAAAAACAAGGAAAATGGCGAAACACCAAGTGAGGTAGTGGTAAGTGTTGATGATAAACCCGGAGAGGCGGTTCAAGCTACTGAGATACATGCTCATGATTCCGATGTTACTTTGAAAGTAAGTGAATGTGTGTCTAACGTTGATGAAAAATCTGGTACTGATAAACAAGGAGAGGCGGTTGAAGCTACTGAGATACATGCTCATGATTCCGATGTTAATCTGAAAGTAAGTGAAGGTACGTCTAACGTTGATCATAAATCTGGTGATGATAAACCTGGAGAGGCGGTTAAAGCTACTGAGATACATCCTCATGATTCCGATGTTACGGTGAAAGTAAGTGAAGGTGTGTCTAACGTTGACGATAAATCTAGTGATGATAAACCCGTAGAGGCGGTTCAAGCACATGAAATACATGCTCATGAAGGTGTGTTTAATGTTGATGATAAATCTGTAAAGGGCATTCACGGTAATGAAAATGACATTGTTGATTGCAATCTCACGATCAACACTCATGATCGTGAGAAAGTAGGCTGAAGTAGTTTTAAATGTGGATGATAAATCTATAGAGGGTGTTCAAGTTAATGAAAATGACATTGTTGATTGCAATCTCACGATGAACACTCTCATGATCGTGAGCGATGTTAAATGTTCTTTGAGAAAGTAAGTGAAGCGATTGTCACAAATGGCGGGGATGGTGGATGAGCATATGAAGCATCTTGGAGAGATGGTTGTTCATAATGAATCAGACAATGTTGATGGCCACGTTAATGAGAAAGTAAGCGGGATTGAGTTCTTGGTTGCAAATGAGTTGTCAACCAAGGCGATGATAGACAAAATTGATAATGATCTTTGTGAAAGCAAGGCAGCCATGTTTCATAATTCGACGGACAAGCCAATAAGCCTTTGACTACGACACGAGTACAACTACATTATTTATTAAACTTACCACATGTACTTCAAAAGTTTGATGTTATTTCAATGATGAATTTATTTTGTATATGATGTTTTCATGCGTGCTAAAAGGAAGAGAAATGCAAGTAAGTTCGAGACAATTACCTTATAATGGCCTAGCAATAAAGAAAACTAGAAAGGCCAAAGTTACCAAAGAGTAATGCCAAAGTTACCCAAGAGTACTCTGTTTTGAAAGAAGATGTTGACTCAAAAAGGTCAAAGCGGTAGGCAAGTGTTTGCAGGGACCCATACGTGAACCTCCCTCCCACGACTCCATAGTTGCTTGAACGCAGTTCAAAAGGCGAGAAAAGATATTAATCCCCCGTGTGGTGAAGATAATCGAGTGGAAACATGGGTAGAGGTATAGCGAACTACATTTACAAATGGACATCTTAAAGACATATACATTAATCGGTTTTAAAATTTTTCAGGATCTGTCACGTCCTGAAGGATGCGATATCAACAAGATTACTAAACCAGCGTGTATGGATATGTTTATAATTTTTTTTTAAGTCATCGCATACCTTTCCTTGGGGTCTTGGCGGCATAGTTGTTCATCGAAAATTTTGGTTGGCTTTGTTGGGTTATGGAAGGGGCAATAAAAAAGGATGGATTGGAGATGAGGTACTTAACAGATATTTAATTTCCATAAAATAATTAATTTTTATTTGAATTAGTTTAACGGTATGTTGCTTATAAAAAAAATTTGCAGCATCTGGATCATCTAATGTGGCAGTTTAGGCCGGGCAATGCCGATTGGGATATGGCTGGACCATTTTTCTCTTCTTCTATCCTTGATGGGTCTATGCGTGCCTGCTACGCCACTGGTAAACGCTATCCATTGCCATGGTCTAGTGTCGAGAAGGTTTGTATATAAAGACCATACTTTCTTCTAGATACTTGGGTAAATATATACATGCTCAAAATGTGATGAATTATGACAAGGTTTATTTGTTCACATTTAGGTATACTTTCCCGTGAGCGTGCCCGATCGCCTTTGGTTTCTCGCCGAGTTACAAATTCGTGCGGAGTTATAACAATTTATGACTCACTAGATGCGCCGAACTGAGACGAGAGAAAGAATTTAAAAATGAGGGTCACTTCGAGAGAATGCTACCACATATCTAAACTTGTGTAAAGTTCTTCAAGCCAAATCAATATCATTTACGATTATAAGATCGCATTTCGAGTTGTGATGATGTCCCTATACAAGCCAATGCATACGGTGATTGTGGAGTTTGGGTATGTATTTTTTGCAATTGGGTAACAACTTAAGTATGAAGGTTGATGACCTCTTGAAGTTGCTTTAGCGTATCGAGCATATGGTGGAGTACTTTTGGAAGTATAAGGTAGTTGTTCATACAAGTGATGAATAAAGATGCATTTCATCTCTTTGGGTATGGCTTGTATGTGGGTTTAGACTTTTGTTGTTCAACCAAATGTAACCACAAACCAGTATGTCATGTAGGACATCAAAAGACAACTTCTTATGCATGTCTCGTAGTGCAACTTGGTATATTCCTAACACCCATGTAGGATTTCTTTAAGCCCTTGTTTACGTATATCGTGTGGTAATCTTGTTTATTTGCAACAAACATTTTGTGTAAATTGCTAAAATGTTTGTTTTTTACAAACATCCATTTGATTTGAAAAAACGACTACAAACAATCTTATTGCTAAAAGACTATAACATACATATTACATAACACTCATTTCTAAACAGATTACCATAACCAAACTACAACACTGACGAGAACAGCCAAACTAAAAACCAACACAACTTTGTCATGAACTTGCATTCTTGACTTGATAAAAGTCAACTCATCCAACATTTGCATGATATCATTGTTTGAAACCTCAATAACTTCATCCGAGACTGAACGCTTTCCCGTCTTCATTAAATGTTTCTTTTCCTCATGTTCCTTGTAAAATAAATCGTTGTAATACTGACTTGGTAGTTCCGGGTCTAGGAACCCATAGAAGTGACATTTGGTCTCTTTGTCCTAAAAATAAGATTTGTTAAATTCACATATTAAACCTAACAAGTAAAATAAGTATAATGCATAATAATATTACATAAATTGGACAGGCCTTGAATCTTCTACCAGGATGAGTCCGGGTCCAAGAGGTTTGTACTACCACCGGTAATGGTTTTGGACATTCGCAGTGTGTAGCATTGATGTAGTATTCCAAGGGCTTTAGATTGGATCTGGAAGTAGAGGCAGAGGAGGGATCCATTGTTTTATTTCACCCAATGAGTAAACTTGACGCTTTTCTAGTAGAGTGACATCAAATTTGGCGGGAAATATACTTTGTGAATGTGGAGGGAAAAGTTTAAGCGAATTTTATATTGAGCGACTAAAAGGTCCTCTTTTCAGCGAATTTGTTTGGGTTTATTGTTTTGTACAATCCCAGAACACAAATCCCAAAACACAAATCCCATAAAAATGACTTCGGCTAATTCCCCAAAATTCAAAGTTTATTTGGATTTTGAGAGATCAATCGTGAGTTTTACTTCCGATTAACATCACCTACCTACATCGATTACCTATCTCACTAACAAATATCAGATAAAGATAAGATCATCGCTTATACTACATGTTCGCTTCAACCAAAATTGATGTAGTGACGACGATGATGTTTCTTTCTTCGCTCATGAAATATCTTTGTAAGCGAACGTGATCCAAACACTATACATCAAACTTATCGAGAAATCTTCCAAGTTAAAGCCGTCTACTTCTTCTAAGACTCTTGATATTGATCTTAATGTTCCTTTGTTGCCTCAAGAATCTGATTTTCAAACACCAAAAGTTGAATATCATAATAACGAGGGTGCGCGCAAACGTTAATGTAGATGTGCGACCTAGTTGGCGTAAAACCACATTTCTAAATATCCGGATCCACCCGGTTCACCGATCCCATAATTAAAAGCTAAGTAACCATAAACACCTCGTAGTATCTAAATTAAAGGTGGGTAGTCGGTTTGATGATAAGCAAGGATGCATTTATGCAATAGGAATAAAAGCGTTGGTTGATATGTTTGAGTATAAAGTTACTAGCTCATGTAAGACAAGGTACATGGTAGCTTGTTTTGCAGAAGGTTGCAACTGGTACATTAACGCACAAAAAAGTGTTGTTAACCGATACTTCTATGTTACTTCCATTAACGATCACATACATGTTCCGAACAAAAATTCATCCTAGTCATCGAAATGCTAGCGAAAATTAGTGGGTCACATACTTGTTGATAAATTGAGGAATTGCAAAAGGTCTATCTGGTGCGGACATAAAAAAGATTTTAATGTTGATTGGAAAGTAGACATTTCTTACTACCGAAGCTTGGGGTGGGAAAACCATTGCATTACAGTTGTTGAGCGGTTGTCCTAGAGTCTTTTGAGCGCTTGTCGACATCTTGCTATAACTTAAAGTTGCAAAATGAGGGACAAGAACACACATTGAGACAGATGAGACATATCGGTTTAAGATGGTATTCATTGGTTTCGGTGTTGCTGTAAGTTTTTCATAAATTCTATTATCTTTTATTTCTAATTAATACCTTCATTATTATGTAAATAATATTAATTAAGCAATTTCTCATTGATTTAAAATAGATTCGGAGTTTTACATTTTATCGACCATTGCTAATCATTGATGCCGCACATCTTAAAGGGAGATACCTTGGTACGAATCTGTTGTTGTTGGGATGGACGACAACAACCGATTATACCTATTACAACCGGTGTTTCTCAAGGTGAGACCAATGAATCATGGACACGGTTTTGAGCAAACTTAAAGAATGCATTGGTGAAGTCAAAGATTGGCCATCATCTCGGCAGAACATCCCAAGAATTGCACATGCATGTAGTACCATTTTTCCCAACGCCTTTCATGGTTTTGTTGTCGTCATTTAATGTTGAACTGCAGGTTTGAAAACTAGAAAGTGGAAGGCTATATATTGGAGGACATGCAAAGCTTACAGGCGGCGAGTTTGATGCTTCAATTTGAGATTCAATCATTAAAACCCGATGTGTATAAAAACTAAAAGATGAAGTCGGATTTGATAAATGGTTGCGTGCTTATCGCCTCGCAACAGTGCAATTACATGACCTCAAATAGTGTTGAATTAGTAAACTCATGAACAAAGATGTTAGGAAGGTTCCAATAACCCACTAATGGAGTACTACCAAGGCTTAACTTAAAAAAACTGTCTATTATAATTGGTTTATTACGTATTTGGCACATCGCTCGAAAATGTATTATTATTTCTTTATTTCAGATGCTCCAACGGATGAACTTACCAAATGGGCAAATGCAAAAGTAAACAATAAAATGGCAAAGAGTGCTAACTGGGGTGTTAACGGAATTGAGATGCACAAGATTTACCAAGTTACTGATCCGAAACATGTTCATATTGTTGATTTTGACAACAGATAATGCACTTGCCACAAATGGAAGCTATCTGGTCTACCTTGTGGTCATGTTTGTGCTGTGTCTAGAGTTGAAGGGATGACTGACACTAGCAGTTGGGCGATGGATTGGTTTAAGAAAATGTCACTAAAAAATACATATGAAGCAAGGGTTTATCCTCTAAAAGATGTATCCTTGTGGCATACTCCTGATGACTTGCAAATCGTAAAACCACCTGCTATGGATAAGCGACAACCTTGAAGACCCAAAGAAAAACACGTATCCGATCAGGGGGAAGAGCGAAAGCAAAACCTATGGCGGTGTGGAAAGGTAGGACACACAAGACGATCGTATCTTGAACTGTTGATGGCAAGCAAGGCAAGTGTGTTTCTATATTTTATTTCAATGTATATAATTTTGTATGTAATTCGATATGGTTGTTTGAACTAATGTCACATCTCGTAAACGTAAAAGAAACTCACAATCGTGCACCCTAAACTAACGAAGAAGCGGTGGAACAAGAACGACACGGAGGACGGAGGGCGCGTGTAGAGGTCAACAGGAGAATCAAGTGCTCAATCAAACAATGATTTCGTATGGAAATGTGAATCATCTACTCCACGAAAACAACGTTCCTAACAACATTCAGTCACAACCTGTGACTGAAAATGTTGTTCATTTGGACGATTTATAGTTGTTATTTCAATTTGAACTTTTACACAATGGAAGCACAATTTGAACTGCTTTCACCTCACCTCCTTCATCTTCATCACTGCACCACCTTCACCACCGCTACATCATAGCGCCGCCTCCACCACCACTACATCACCGCGCGGGTATCGTTTACTAATTTTTATAAATACTCTTGAGTGACTGTAAAAAGCTTCATGGGTTTTTGTTCATGTTACACCGAATTGATTGAAAAGCTTAGGTATTGTGGTTTGTAAGTGATTATAATAACTTTCGTATTGTTTATAAAAAAACTTCATTAAACCTTCAACAACATTGATATCGGTTTCGATCTTATCTTGAGCAAAATATGTTAGTGCAAATATTACGATATTTAATCTATACATTCTCGTTTGTTTTGATTGATGACAAACATGTAACTTCTAATACATAACGTAAAATGTACAAGTTACTTGTAATTACATTTGTCTCAACATACATTCAACACCTCTCGATGTCTCAAGTCCTTGTATGTTACAACACAGGTTCGTACATGTTTGTTATGTGGCATTATGATCAAACCCATTAACAAATCATTTAGAATGTTTAAAATACGTTTAGAGTCACTAAGTATTTTAATAGGTTAATCATTCTATTTCGAACCTCATTTTACATTTTGCATTCACAAGTATTTTATACAAATACATCTTTTGTAAAATGTCTAACAAATATATACTTTTATTTGTACAAGTAGACTAACTATAATATTCATACAAGTACTAAAGTTTACTTACACTTGACAAAATATATATTATTTTGACAAGAACCTAACTAGATATTTTATTTTATAAAAGGCAATTAGACTTTTATAAACTAGTTACATAATACATTTTACAAGTTTATTTTCATGAACATTTTAATCTAAATGTAAATACAATTTACATCACTTCATGCATCATCATATCTTTAGAAGATTTGGTCAATATTTGGTTAGATTTGAAAGATCTTGAAAGATATTCTAAGATATCAAATCTAATAAAGTATTATTTTTAGATTACATTTTGGCTATAAATAGAGCCCATTGTCTTCTCATTTCAATCATCCCTTCCAACACACATTCTTTCTATATTTCTTTCTTCTTTTAGATCTATAGATAACCATGTAGTAAAATACATTAATCACCCATATCATCACATGATCATAATGCTTCTAACATTCATCTTTGTTGTAAGCATACTTTACATTTTGATCAACCAAGGAAAGCTTGGAGATCTAGCCATCCTCATTCACCAAAGCATATCAACATATGAAGATTCAAGATCTCTTGATATCCTCATTGATTGAAGACTTCTTATTTAAGAAGATCATTTAGATTAGTTATTCATATCCATTAGACATTTATGTCATGGATCATCATTATAAACATCATTGCATCATCACAACACTTTCACCAAACTAGATTAGATGGTTTATGTGTTTGTACCATAAAACACAAGGTTTGTTATGTTGGGCCATAAAACATAGTGGGAGTGGTTGTACCCTTGAAAAGAACTCGACATCTAGCTTAGTGTCGGAAATATTGTATAGGCGACGTTAGGTTGGTTCTACCTCGAACTAGAACCCGATATTTAGCTTTGTATGGGAAAAAGTGTGCGGCGATTGTAAGGTTTTCTCCGCGAGAAGGGAGCTTGTTGATTTAGTGAAGTAACTCTCGAGTTGGGTACTCGGGGAGTGGAGTAAGGCGGAAGGAGATCCGTGACCGAACCACTATAAATCCTCGTGTTCGGTTTGCACTTTCCTTTCTTTATCTCTTTACTTTATAATTGCTTGTGATGTGGTTTGATGTTTATGCTTGTGTGACAACTTAGTTTACTATGCTTTATATTAGTTACAAACAATAATTGATACTTTCATATTATAACAAGCTTCATAAGCGATTTGACACTAAAGATCTAACGTTTTTAAGCGATAACGTATTCACCCCCCTACGTTTTCATAATTGGTACAGAGCCTCGTAGCTCTTATTTTCAAAACAAATGGTTTTTAAAATGGAGCACGATCCATGTATCAAACTACCATTGAGCGAAATATAATATGAAAATGTTTTGCTAATTATACTTATAAATTTTGTTGTTAAATGTTTAGATAAGTCATATTAGTAAAATAATAAACAAAATATGTGTTATAATTTTTCTATCAAATATAGTAAGTCCTACACTTTTTCGCTATGAGTAAGTACATTTTCAACATTCTGAAGGCCGCAATTTGGGCGGAACCAAATAAAGGCTCCTTCCTTGTTAATTTTGGTTCCTTGGTCGCACGATTGCAGCTTTTTAGCCAACTTAAAAATTCATAACTTATTAACCGTAAGTCCGTAGGGGTCGAACCACCTATCATTTTAAAGGGAATTGAGTCTACTTTCATTTAAAGACACTCTCATGGCCTGAGTCTAATTTTAAATAGGTAAAATAGACCAAATACTACAGTATATCTAAGATATTAAGCTTCTCTTTAACATAAAAACTCAAAAATTTTGAATCAAGTAATTTAAGTTGGTATTCTTAGAACTTGGATACAATTTCTTTTCAAACTAAATAATTTGGTAATATGTTTAAAGGAAACTAATCAAGCTGGGTATACATCGTCATTCTTAAACGCAAAATGATGAAAAGTGTTTTCTTGTTATGCTATGCTAAATGACCACTTGTATATGTTGTTTGCATATATGTTGCTTGCTTATTTTTAAATTGTTGTTTATACTTGTTTGTTTACATAATATAAGTGTCAATCTTGTCATGCTATTTATTCACTTGTTTGACGATTTCTTGTTTATGCACAATAGGACATTTGCTAGATTTTGTGCATTAAGTTGGAAAATTGTTTACCATCGCTTGTAGAATTAGATCACTTTCTTTGCATAGGTTATGATAACATCTCGCATAACTTATGAAATGTCATAACTCACTTAGCAATGAGTATCAAGTAAATTGGTTAAGTACTTTGAAAATGGAGGTTTTAAGAGTGTTTGGTACAAGGACAAAAACAATGGTGTATGATACTATTTTGTTGTGTTTACTTTGTAGGATGATAAAATAACTTGAAAAATGTTGTATGCTAACCGGTTTATGCGGGGATAGCACGAGTGTTATCAAATTTACCCATTTTCACCTTTATGTGAAAACCGTAGCCCTGGTCAAAGTCAATGATCCACTATGTTTGTGTATGTGTTATCGACTTCTTCTAACTAGAAATAATTAGTGTCATGTGTTTTAAGCAAAATTTGGGGTTTGGAAAACTCCCGACACCTAAAAATGGGTCTGTGAAGTTTTACGGTGTCCACGGATTAGACGGCACCAAAAATTTGGTACCGTCTGTTATGCATTTTGGTACCGCCATTCATGTGCAGGTGGACCAAAGTGGCACCAAATTAAGGGTTCCTTTGTGCAAAATTGGTGCCGTGGATTCAACGGTAAGTTGTTTAATTTTAATAAATCCCGCAATCTAATTTGCCAAATTTCGTTTCTAGGATAGTTGTTAATGCATATCTTTCATACCTCACTCAACACATCCTCAATGGTTTAACTTAGGATGTTTGACATGATCTTGGACACTTCCATCTCATTAGAAACTAACATCTTTGTATGGATTAACATCAAATCCATGAATCCTTAGTTCCATAAATCGACACATTCATGATGGTCTTTTTCACACCTTCATTGTTACTTTTCCTTAAGCTTAGCATTTCTTAAAGCAAAGTCAAAATGATTAAATCCTCAACCTCAAATAATTCACTTAAGAAAAACCACTAGGATTAGCATTTGATCTTGTGGCTTCATTAACTTGAACTCTTCATCCTCAGACTCATTACCTCTCAACATCTCATCACCCATTTAAGATGTGAACTTTCTAAACTTAGGTACTCCAACTCCACCACCAAAATCACCCACCATTATGACTACTTCACAACGATCCAAAACACCTTCACAACCAAAGTCTCCAAAACTTGTACTTTGTGCAACACCACCAACATCTCCTCACCCGTTTGCGGATGACTTACCAAGACTAACAAATCTGGACTCATTATTTGCAAAGATATCATACACAAGTCTAACATATGACTATAGATATTGTTTTGTATCTACATGTATTGCCTCACTTGGTTAACATGAAAATAATGTGTCATCCCTCAAGACGATAAGTATTTACATCGAGTCATAACTCACACGTATGTTAAAGACATACTATCAAGTCTTGTTATCCTTAAGTTCAATCTAAGCTTTATAATCTCAACTAATTAGGATTGACAACTTAAGTATTTCATCCGAAATATTCAAGTATATGCGACTTCGATTGTAGTCATTAAAAGTCATATCCGAAAAATCAACACCCAGTATTTTAACAAAGCATCTTGAAACACTTATCGAAAACAAACAACCACGGGCCACTTATCCTCTTTGACACCTACTATCCTTCTTCCATATTTTGGCACCATTAAGAGTATTGCTCATGAACTTACAAGAGCATCCTTTAAATCAAATGTGCCCTTTCAAAGTGAACCTATACCTCATTTCCTAAGCTTCATAGACATAACCAAAACTTCAAGCACTTCACCCACTAGTTGTAGCAACCAATGAACCATAAGAATTAGTATCCGTACTTTTGTGTTCAACATCTATGGACAAATAATCAACCTAAGTACTCCCATAGCACAACAAACCCCTACATCACCACATCCTTATTTAGACACACTAGAAGACCTACCACCTAGATCAACCAATCCACCATCCTTACCATCATTTGAATTGTTGAGTGTATTGCTCAAAAAGCCCTTGTGTCCAACACTTGTACTAAATCAAATGCACGTTTGAACAAACTCAAACATCCTTTCCACATATAAGGACTTAGATAATTCATTATGGCTAGAACCTCAACTATCAAATAAGCATGGTGCTCTTGGTAATTGTTGACAATTTCCACTAGGTATAAGTATTACTACCTTCAAAATTATCAAAGTATTAGTAATACTTTGTGGTTAAACTTCTGCATAAATTCCGTTAAACCTCAAATCAACATTTTAACAACATATGTTAAAATACAATCTCAAAGCCAACATCATACACCCCAAGCAACAATGACTCTTGAGGAGTATACATAAGAAACTCGAGTGAATTCCTCTTGTCATCATCTAGTGATTATAATCTTGAGACCAAGTTTATTTAGATGGGACTATCCGATTCAAACACTTTGGCTTCATATCTTCATTTAGGAAAACATGATGTTTTGAAAAACATTATGACTAATATTCATGTGTTAAGCTTTCGTTTTGTTAAAAGGATATTGTATATCCTATGCATCACTCTTGTGACATAAATAATTGTGTTACGAGAGATTTCATTACACCTTATTGGCTAAATGATCTTGAAACAAACATCTACAAGTTCTATGAACTAGCATATCCAATTCATCTTGTCATACTTGTTTTCATAAGCATGATAACTTTATCCCATGGGATAATCTCATTTGTTGAAAGATACTACTTGTATCTATTTCCTTTCAAGCGTACATCATAACCTAACTTTGCTCAAACCGAGTGCACATCCAAGGTTAAAACTACACATCTTTAGAGCATACACAAGATCTATTGAAGTTGGTAACCTCACTTAGATTCTTGTTAAATAATATTCCAAAGAGCTCTCTTGAGAACGTTCTTAGTTTAACATATTCCATTCTCTAGTCTTAGATGATCAATTCACATTTAAAGTACACACTTCAACTCAACATAAAAGAGGTCATCCATTAGATCATACAATTAGCTATGTAATTAAAAAAAAAAAAAAAAAAAACTTTAGATTCTAAACACAAGATTCAAACACATTGTTTATTAAACACACCATTGTTAAAATTGGTGTATAACATGACGTCTTCATCACCTTAGTTATGTTGCATATTAGTTAAGTCACATTAAGCCAAGTATTGGTAAACTATCATATTTTATGCACTTTAATATGCAAAAGTAGGAGTTCCATCTTTCTAACATGAGAATGACTCTTGGAGAACCTATTGCACTAGAAACTCAATTTGACCTAACGGTTGAATTGCTTCACGGAGAAAGTTGGGTAGGTGGAATCACCCGTAAAATGGTCGTGTTTAGCCTTAATTGAGCACCGCTAATAATAGTCTCATATTCATTCTCCAACTTGAAAAATCTGTATTCCTATACTTGCCTAAAGTAAGTGTTAAAACATTGATAGTTTGCCTCGCCTAAGGAATACTAATCAAACAAGTAGTATATATGACTTTTCTTTCAAAACCACTTGCATTGCACTTACATGTGTTGATTACATATTCTTGTTTGATATGATAAGTTGATTTGACATTATCTTAGTGTTTGATAACTAGTCAAATGTGTAAACCTTACTAAAACCACTTGCATTGCACTTACATGTGTTGATTACATGTTCTTGTTTAATACGATAAGTTGATTTGACATTATCTTAGTGTCATAATGTATAAACCTTGGTATGGTTTTATCTTCATAATGCTTGTATTCTTGTTTCATGCTACTAAGCGTTTAAACCTAAACTTTATTTGCATGATTCTTACTTTGAATTATTTTTAGCATGATTAACATGTTACTTATGAACTCATAATATGCCATTTTGATACGTGATAATTTTGATATGATATATTTGTGTTTGAAAGCTATTAGTTGGCATTCATTACATCTATGTGTAGTACGATCCAAATGATACATGCTCCAAATTTTATGTCTTAAACATGGCTTGCATGAATCTTTCATTTTGTTTCTTTTGCTTCTTGTCACACTATTTGTTTGCTACATGTGCACATATAATCTGTCAAAGTGCTTTTGGTATGACAAACTTTTAGAAGCCTTTTATCTTACAAATTAATCACATAGTTTTGTATATCCAAGTATGCTTAAGTGTCTAAGTCTAACGACAAAACAATCTCATAATGAAATGTCTTGAATAAAGTTGTATTCTTGCATAATATGATTGTTTTGATGCTATCTTGTGTGGTGATTTATTGTCTACTAAGTACAATGTGTTGTTTTTGCTTATATAATATGTTATCATTTGATTTCTATCATGTTACCATCTTTTGTCACTAACAAACTTGTTTTGTAGGTCGATAACAAATTATTTGTTATCTCACTTGGTTTTAACTTTTATATGCTCATTTTGCATAATCCCCTTTATTGCTACATAGATTAGTAATATGCTTTATGGGACCACTACACTTGCATATAGTTTAAAAGCATATAAAATTAAGTTCTAGCGGGTTGGCTTTGCATTTTTGTATTTCAACCGACCTCTTTGCAAATCTCATTTTGCTTCCGCTTTCCAAAATCACCTCCATCATTATTTAGTTATAACAATACTCTAATCCTCTTCACTTCCTATTAGGAAACCACATGCCTCATCATACGATCATCTCGTATTAATCGAGAAGAGGTACGTGACTTTAAGGATGAAGTTCATTGTATGCTAACCATCATCCTAAAAACATCACTAAGCTCATCTCTTCGTTAACCCGAATAACCTCCTAAACATTTTGTTGTCATTCCTTATTTGATACACATTATGTTGGATGTCCATCAATTAAGGGGGAAAGAAATCCATTCACATAATTATCTTTTGTCAAATTTTATGTCTCTTAGACTCTAAAATACCAACACATAGGCAAACACCACTTAGCTAAAACCGGTTCACGAAACCACAACTAGTTCAACTTTTTTTTATATCACAAGTTTGCAAGAATACCTCATCAAGTGAAAAACACATCATGTGTTTTACAAACTTCTTCATCTCCACAATCAACGAATCTAGGATTTTCCTTAACCTAGCACCTTACAACTTCACTATCTAGAACACCATCATAGGATCTTATCCTTTTCTCGCTTGACATATATCATGCATGTTATTGTCGGTGCAAACGATATATTTAATCAAAACGACCATTTCCAACACGTTGGTCCATCCAACTCTCACTTATATGATGTCATTCTCATCCTCATATAGGTACCCATTATTATTATTAGTATTTTCCATATTGTATTCACTTCTTTACAAAGTGATAATCATCCATGTCGGTCAAAACCATGCTAATACTACATTTCCCATTGTCACCTAGAATAGGTCATTTTTTATAATTTGTGTCAATCAATGAATGAATTTATCTTCATGTTATCACTTTTTCTTAGATAGAACGCATTATTGATTACTCTTGGGTTGAAGCATATGAGAACTTGCTCATAACAATAGGTTGTTAGCATCAATAAATCATTCAAATCATAACCCTTATGCATCATTGAAATGCAATGTCCATTCATATTTTTTCCTCTTAGCTTTGGTCACTTGACATAACGAAAGGATTGCTTGAGTCTATATTTTTTATATTTGTTATACATATGAGTTTCTAACTCCTTAATAGCTTCCTACCTAATCACCACCACCTTCCATCACCACTTTCACTAATCATCACCACCATGGATTAGCGAAAACTTGCTTTTCTAAATGTCAAGTCATCTACCATCACCACATGAATCCTACTAGTAAACCGACACCAACACTAGCACCACCAAGTGGCACACGTGGAAGACTTCATATCTTCTTTCTAGGAATTATTTTGTAGGCTTTTATCATATTATATTCTCACTTTTCTTATGATTGTAATTAGGAGACTACACTTCATGAGATCTTTGATTATATCATTTATCACATATATATATCTCATTTTCTTTGTGAAAAGATGAAATATATTGCACTAATTTTTTCATTGTGGGTTCATCATCATATACACTCGATTGTATATAACTTACTCATCTAAGGATGAAGTTTGCATCAATTATTTTTCTTATTTTAGGTGCTTCTTGACACCCTAGAACAAGGAGGAATATCCTTTAAGCACTCATATTGCATCGTCTATACACTTGATTGTATATGACATATTTGTCTAAAGACAAAGCTTCTATTATACTAATATTTTTTGAAGGTTCATCTTGGCGCCTAGAGCAAGGGAGCTTCAGTCAAGAATTTCATGAATGCATCTTATACACACTTTGTTGTATAACACTTACTCGTCAATAGCGAATATAGTTTTGCACTAATATTTGTTTTTAGGTTTTAATCATACCACGATGCCTCAAACAAGGGGAGCAACCGTCAAGGGGAGCATGCACGCATTTAGCATCATTCTCACTTTTCAAACAAGCATTTGTGCTTCGATAAGCGATGGAGAAAATAGGCTAACATTGCTATGCATTTTCTTTTCATATATTTCTCATAATTTTGTTGCATAAAACTAACCTTGATGTAGGTTAAGCCTCTTTATTTGATCCATGGATCCACTACCAAACAAGGGACGGATTGAAGTGGACGGTTTAACTTCACTAGGGATGATGCAAGCTCGCCTTTTGGGAGAAATTAAGTTAAACTCAGGACACGCCCTTTTGTTTCGACAAAGGGGAGAAGAGTGTAAACGGAGAAGGTAATGTAAAGGTAGTAAGGATACAAGTAACTTTTACATTTACTTTCTATTACGTTTACATATCTTTGTCATCATAAAAGGGGAGATTGTTAGTGCAAATATTACGATATTTAATCTATACATTCTCGTTTGTTTTGATTGATGACAAACATGTAACTTGTAATACATAACGTAAAATGTACAAGTTACTTGTAATTACATTTGTCTCAACATACATTCAACACCTCTCGATGTCTCAAGTCCTTGTATGTTACAACGAGGTTCGTACATGTTTGTTATGTGGCATTATGATCAAACCCATTAACAAATCATTTAGAATGTTTAAAATACGTTTAGAGTCACTAAGTATTTTAATAGGTTAATCATTCTATTTCAACCTCATTTTACATTTTGCATTCACAAGTATTTTATACAAATACATCTTTTGTAAAATGTCTAACAAATATATACTTTTATTTGTACAAGTAAACTAACTATAATATTCATACAAGTACTAAAGTTTACTTACACTTGACAAAATATATATTATTTTGACAAGAACCTAACTAGATATTTTATTTTATAAAAGGCAATTAGACTTTTTATAAACTAGTTACATAATACATTTTACAAGTTTATTTTCATGAACATTTTAATCTAAATGTAAATACAATTTTACATCAATTCATGCATCATCATATCTTTAGAAGATTTGGTCAATATTTGGTTAGATTTGAAAGATCTTGAAAGATATTCTAAGATATCAAATCTAATAAAGTATTATTTTTTAGATTACATTTTTGGCTATAAATAGAGCCCATTGTCTTCTCATTTCAATCATCCCTTCCAACACACATTCTTTCTATATTTCTTTCTTCTTTTAGATCTATAGATAACCATGTAGTAAAATACATTAATCACCCATATCATCACATGATCATAATGCTTCTAACATTCATCTTTGTTGTAAGCATACTTTACATTTTGATCAACCAAGGAAAGCTTGGAGATCTAGCCATCCTCATTCACCAAAGCATATCAACATATGAAGATTCAAGATCTCTTGATATCCTCATTGATTGAAGACTTCTTATTTAATAAGATCATTTAGATTAGTTATTCATATCCATTAGACATTTATGTCATGGATCATCATTGTAAACATCATTGCATCATCACAACACTTTCACCAAACTAGATTAGATGGTTTATGTGTTTGTACCATAAAACACAAGGTTTGTTATGTTGGGCCATAAAACATAGTGGGAGTGGTTGTACCCTTGAAAAGAACTCGACATCTAGCTTAGTGTCGGAAATATTGTATAAGCGACGTTAGGTTGGTTCTACTCGAACTAGAACCCGTATTTAGCTTTGTACCGGGAAAAGTGTAGCGACGATTGTAAGGTTTTCTCCGCGAGAAGGGAGCTTGTTGATTTAGTGAAGTAACTCTCGAGTTGGGTACTCGGGAGTGGAGTAGGCGGAAAGGAGATCCGTGACCGAACCACTATAAATCCTCGTGTTCGGTTTGCACTTTCCTTTCTTTATCTCTTTACTTTTATAATTGCTTGTGATGTGGTTTGATGTTTATGCTTGTGTGACAACTTAGTTTACTATGCTTTATATTAGTTACAAACAATAATTGATACTTTCATATTATAACAAGCTTCATAAACGATTTGACACTAAAGATCTAACGTTTTTAAACGGTAACGTATTCACCCCCCTCTACGTTTTCACAAAATATATTATATGCAATTGATTAGTTGTAGAAATATATGCTTTGCTTTTATATTTGTTGAAATTGATTAGGTGTCACGGGTGCCAATCCGAGGCCAAGCCGCGACCACAGTCGAGGCCAAAAGGTAAGATATGTCATTGCGTATTTTAAATAGCTTAGGGTTTTAGGTAATGAGAACTATCCAAGCATCGTCTATCAAAAGACCCTTTAAACCATTAAGTTGAGTTGGTCATTTTAACAATTAGGGTAGGAGGGTAGGATGGTTGATTTTGGGACATAAACCAAGTTCTTGGCGGTGTTGGGGTCTACCCTTTCATGTAATAATAGCACTTTAACTAGTTAATGAGATCATGTTGTGTTCATCGCTTGTGATACAAAGATTTGATCGTGTTTGCAGACGACTATTTGAGCATGTGTCTATGGTTGAGGGTTGCTAAAAACAAAAGAATCTTTGTTAGTTTGTATAGTTAAAGTGATATTATACCATTTGCCCAACACCATTTCATTATCCTTTACAATGATCTTCCAAAACTCACCAACAATTCTCTCTGTATATCAAACAACAAAATTGTAGTCAAGGCCATGACACGTTGCCTACGATGGTTTCACGACAAGGAGGTACGGTTTCTTGGTCCGTAGATACCGAAAGTGTAAAGCCATTTCTTGCTACGGTATGTTATTGTTACGATGATGAGGTTGAATCTTGAAGTGTAGAAAGGTGGTGCAAAGGGTTTAGCTTGCTTTGAGATTGTTTAGCGAGTGTATGTTTTAGTGTGTGTTTTTTGGTGAGAAAGTCTATGTTTCTGTGTGACAGAGAGAGATCAGAGATGATAACAAGATAGATGAAAGGGTTTGTAATGATAGATATATAATGGTGGCGAGAGATATGAAAGGGTTTATGCGGGTGCCTCATTAACTCCACTTCACTCGTCATCATTATCATTACAAACCCTGTCATCTATTTCTTATAATCTCTAACATCTCTTTGTCATACAGAAACATGGACTTTGTCACCAAAAAACACACACTAAAAACATACACACACATTTATGAACTCTCAACGCATGGCTAAACCACTTTGCACCACCTTTCTACCCTTCAAGATTCAACTCATCATCGATAACCATAACAAACCGTAATAAGAAATGTGTTGTACACTTTCACGTATCATCGGACCAAGAAACCGTACCTCGCCAGAACCATCAAAGCTCCACGTGTCACCGACGCAAACTTCAATTTTGTTGGTTCATAATATAGGAGATAATTGTTGGTGAGTTTTTAGGTGATCATTGTTAAAAGGATAAGGAAATGGTGTCGGAAATGGTATAATATCACTTTAAGTAGACACACTAACATCATTCCTTTGTTTTCGTGAACCTCAACCATATACACACTGCTCAAATAGTCGTGCAAACACGATCAAATCTTTTGTATCACAAGCATATGAACACAACATGATCTCATTAACCTAGTTAAAGTGCTATTACATGAAAGGGTGGACCCCAACACCGCCAAGAACTTGGTTTATGTCCCAAAATCCACCATCCTACCCTCCTACCCTAATTGTTAAAATGACCAACTCAACCTTAATGGTTTAACGGGTCTTTTTGATACCCGATACTTGGATAGTTCTCATTACCTAAAACCCTAAGCTATTTAAAATACGCAGGTTAAGCTTTGGTCAAACTCGAAGAAGCAGAAGATATCGGAAGTCAACTAACAAAACCGCCTGGTTAACACGAGTTCGCGCCTTATGTGTTACTATTTGTTTGTAGAGAATAACATGGTTAGGATTACCGCTAAATGGATTATACGTATAGTTTTGGACCATTTGCGTATAGGTAGCTTATGTATAGTTTCGGACCATTGGCGATTTTGGAAACACATTTTATGTTATCAATTGATTGTTATATATGAAATTATGTTTAGCGAATTTGTGTTGTTGTCACAAAACAAAAAACGGATAAAAAACTTGTTCTTTTTTTGAAAATACAATTTTAATATCAAAAATTAAAAAATAATAAAAAATAAATTAATAAAAAAAATATCTTGCGGGAAAACACCTTTGTTTTCTACAAAATGTTTTGTGAAAAAACAAGGAAAATAGAGATCGCGTTCCTAATCTAACAAGGAAAATTACAAAACAAATTTTAGTTGTTTTCCTAGTTTTCCTTTGTAATCCCCAACCCTCCTTCTTCTTCTTCAAAATAGAAAATGCAAATATCGATTAAACGCATTTTTTATGTTTTACAAAACTAGACATAGAAAACAAGGGAATTTTTACTCCAACTAAACGCACCCTTAATGTTTATCCTTTGTCATAAATATGTCCTTCAAATCCAACCATCTATATGAACACCTTTTCCCATGCAGAAGTGAACAGTCAAAACATATATGAGAAACATCCATCATGTTTAAAAAAAAATGAGGATAACTTCTAAACAATATACATTTTACACTTCTATTTTAAAACTACTAAATGACAAAACATTTTGTGCTTAACACTCTATATTTCCACTCTATTTAATCCGCTCTAACAACTCCTATCACAACTACCAACACATTTTGTGCTTAACACTCACTATTTCCAGTACTTGCTATCTCTAAAAAAAACTTATCTCAACCAACAACAACAATGGCCAACCCCCGTCTTCCCCTCTTGGATCAACTATCCCGTACAGCAAACTCTCGATCTGTCAAGTCTATGATGATTGTGGAATATTGGAGAAGTTAGGGATACTATTCGGGATGAATTAGATGCGAAGAGAAGATTGACGAGCTAACCGCTCGTGTACAACGTAGGAATGTGCTTATTGGAGGCTGTTGGTTGTTGGTCCAACTAACTCATCTGTTGCATTACTGTTCAAGACATGAGAAGGATGCAAAATGAAGATAGGGTGAGATTGGAAGGCGTGAGACCTCCATCTTAGAATGGCGTGCTCGCGTTTCTTCTTTGTTATCCTTCATTGAACATCTTGAGTCAATGGTCCTTTGACTTTGTGAAGACTTCATGTTAGGTTTATGTTTGTTTAGGTTATGTAAAACTTTGATTTAGGTTAGTTTATGGTTATGAAGGTAGGGTTATGTTTTGGTGCGGGTTGATGGTAAAAGTTGACTAGTACCTAGGGTTGATGTACTAGTTAAGTGTATTTACTTTTGTTTATGTCGTTATCAATCTTAATCATATTTGTCTTTGTGTTTTAGTAAACAAACTACATTGACGTTGAATTACAAAAAAAATATATAGCATAATCGACATAATTAAAATAAAAAATAAAATAAAATAGCAACCACATAAATCTTTGTATCCAATTTTTGGTTAGTAAAACATAATATGTTTGTCTAGTCGGTCTAAGTTGCTAAGATGAAAATGGCGCATTTAAAAAGTCGCTCAGAATACATCGGTTTATGGGAAAGTACTTTACATGATACATTGGTTTATGTGATAATACTTTACACTTTTCTTATTGTGTGACAGAGTCAACAAAAAAGATTTGCATTTGCATTGTAACTAAATTTAGAATTGAAATCACCTAGAGTTCTTGTCAGAGGTTGGTGTGATAGTGGCCATAAATCGCTAAGAAGAAAAAACGCGCTTTTAAAAAAGTCGCTCAGAATATATCGGTTTACGTGATACTACTATTAAACACATGTCTTATTGTATTTTTATCAAACATGTCTTATTGTATATAAAGACCATACTTTCTTGTAGATACTTGGGTGATATACATGCTAAAAATATTTTGAATTACGACAAAGTTTATTGCTTAAAGAATATCGCTTAAAAAAAGTTGTTTAAAAAACAAGGTTAATTTTGTTCGATTAACAATTTAAAAGAAAGGGAACTAAATAGAGAGATAAATTTTGGGCACCTAAATACAATTGTCGAATATACAATTTAGCTATACAACTATTCTGAGTCCATGCACGTTTGCAATATGTTTAAACCCGTCTTCTAATGTCACGATTACTGTAAGGCATGGAAACCTGTCAAATTAAAGAAAAAAAAAGGTTCAAACTGGCAATCAAGTAAACAAATTCATCAAGTAGTCTACTCTAGTTATTTTGGTTCAAGTTGGCTATCAAATCAAAAGGGCTTATAAGTCAAAAGGCTATAATTACTATGCGTGGCTATTAAATCAAAACAGCTTATAACTCATATAAAAACACACATAAACCAAAGGAAAATTTTAACTATTTTTTGTTTAAAAAAGAAAATAACAAAGAAGAAAATGATGGACGGGCGATTAACTACAAAAATGCCTTTCTGCGAGGAGTTAGGCGATCTTCTTGGTTCTAGTCTTGTTAGAGACATGATGGTGGAGAAGTTTCGGAGGAGGTTCTGTCACTAGGGTGAATGACGAATTAACTAAAAAGCCCAAGATATTAGGGCTCGTGTTCTTGAGAGTGATTTCGTGATTGCGAGTTGGAGCTTTTGTATCCCTTGATTCGGTGTGAAAAGTATTTCACAGTTGAATATTTTGCAAAATGAGGATTGGAGACATTGCAAACATGTTGGTGAAGGTTGTGAACAAGCGAGCGAGCAACGGAGCTAATGTCATTCATTGAGAAGCTCAAGTCTATGGTGTACTGATCTGGTTTCATCTGGTGTTTTTCATATGTCTTTTGGGTTTAATATATGGCTAGGGCTGTGGGGTTTAAGGAATGTATAAAGTTTATGTTTATGCTTATGGATGTTTATTAAACCTAGTAAGGTTAATTTTGTTGGATATTTTAATATATGCACTTACTTATTTATGTTTGTCTAAGTACTTTTGTTGGAACATACCTGTGTTATAACCTGCTCCCTTGATATGTTGGCTTGCAACATAGTGTTGAAAACATAACCTACATCATTAAAATAATGTATAATCGATATGGATACGTGTCCTGTGGTAAGTGTGATATGAGTTAATTGGTAACTTTGACGCACCAGGTAAAATAGAAGTGTTTGCTATAAAAAAAAGAAAAAAAAAGCGGCGATATTCCTGGGCTGTTAAATGCTACTTTGTGACACATATATCGCCTGATTTATTAGATTTATGTGTCACAAAGTAGCATCTAACAACTCATATATAGCGTCGTTTGTTTTTTTTTTTAATTTTTTTTTACTTTTTTATCGATTGCTGCAAAGGCTTTATCTTGCTCTTCAATGAAAACCAACTTACGCTAACCTTAGGCTTAGCAACTACATCCGTATAGCTCTGATACATATCGACATCAACGACAATAAGGTTTCCGCTTCTTCTTGACCAGGCAATAAGCTCATCATATGTCATATTGCTTGCATCTTTTAATCTTCTTCCATGTATAATGAATTTAGTTGTATAATCATCTTCAGAATCATAAAAGTTAAGATTTTGATAATAAAAATCAAATAAGTTTTCGGGATTATGTGCCATATACATCATTAACTTCCCGTATCGATCAACAAGGTCATACATGGCAGCCACATCCCTATCACACTCTATTAGTTTCAAGCCTACCTCTAATTGACATTGTGGTAAACAGAAAAACAAGGAATGAAAATTTAGCTCTGTATGTTCTTTAAGATACTGGCACATACTACTATAGTCCAACTTCCTATCCTTGGACACACTCCAATAAAAAACACCCCCATTTTCATACCTCAGCGGTTGGAAATAAAACTCGCCCAAAACTTGAGCGTCAAATGTGATGGATCCGAAGTCCAACTAGGTGCCATCCTGTTACAAGAACACATAAAATACAATACTTTAAAAAATATATATATAATTTTAAATGTAAACCCTAATTAGGTACGAATATCGAAACATTAAATAGAGACAAATTTGATATGGGGGACCATGACAATAAAGTATCACGAACCTTTCGCACAATTCAATTTTAATAATTGAACGAAAACGACAGTTGAATTAGATTATTAAGCAGGTAGGGTTCTAGTCGGAAGGAAGTGAATGTGGCCACAACAAGATAAAAGATAAAGTATTCGTGTATCATAAATCGCAAAATTGAAAAAATACGCTTTTAAAAAGTCTCTCAGAATACTTTGGTTTATGTGATAGTACTTACAGATTGTCGATGTACTATAATTTACATTACTAACAATGGTTACACAACACTACTAGCGTGGTTTAACTTTCGAGCGATGGATTCATTATTACGGCGATGGTTTCATCAACTCTAGCGGTGGTTTGAAATGCCCTAGCAGTGGATACACCAACCACACTCCAATCTGTTGACCAAGATTACATCAACCAAACCTAGGCGAAAAATAGTGATATTATGCACTAATATGAAGGATTACAACATAATGGTTGTGTTGAAAATATATATGTGAAAAATGTTATTGAAATGTTTTTTTTTTGTGTTGGTAATGAAACTCCTCACGTATAAAGGGGTTGACCGCCTAACCGTTATACGCTCATAAAGTGGCCATGTTGAAAAGTACTTACCTTAAACTGTTAAAATTTGTAACACTCTAAACAGTCCAATCAAATACAAGTATATACACACCCACCACTGAAAGTTTGTTCATGTAACCAAATAAAATAAATAAAGAAATAAAAATTAAAATGTCATGCAAGAAACGTATCCGATTTCCTAACAAATATGGAAAACAGGATACTCCAAATCATCATAAAATCTACATACATGAACTTAAACCTTATCATCTTTCCATGCTCAAACTCACAATCTTAAAAAGTGGGTCCGGTCACTAGTGCATTCACATGATTCACGGTATGGATTGTCTCTATGATAGTCAATCGAATTCGCATCTTGTATTCGATTGCATCATTCCTAAAAAGTGCATTTTGAAAAAATGCATAGGAAGATTGAAGAAAATGGTGCTGAATATCCCGGTGTTTAACATTTACAAAATTATATAAAATTATATAAATGCATAGAGAAAAAAGTACACACAAAACACAAACTTACAAGTCTACATAACGAAGAATATCAAGAGACCTTCAGAAAGACATCAATTAAACTCACCAAAATGATCAAGGTGACCAAACCATTGGCAAATGTGTTGCATTCGCTCATCACTGTTTCAAAAATATCAAAATAAATCTTAAAGATAAATGTTATGAAATTCGAATATGATTATGAGATTTCAAGCCTACCTCCATCTTCATTATCAAGATCATTTTGTGGAAAAAACAATTGCGTCACACCAAGCGCCGTGTATCTTTGCCCTACCATCGAAACCAAACACGGTTATATTCAAGCTATTGTTCTCCAATTTAGTAAAAACAATAACATCACCAAATTCAATATCGGAATATTGAAGAGCAGTCGACCACATTTCATCATCCATAACATACAAAGGACGAGGATCAATACCTCTTTCATAGCCCCAAGTAACATCCACATTAAACTCCATTCCTTCAACAACAGCAACAACAGTACATTGCAACCCAATGCCATCCAGAAAATTACCGGGCAATGTCTGAGATAACAACATGATTGACAATTATAACATATACAGTAATAAAATACACTTAATTTTAAAAAAACGTAAACAAAAAAATTAATTCTTATAAAAAACCTATGGACTATGAGGGTATGGCAACGATAACTCGAAACCTTATATGACGACTTTCTACACCACATATTCCTCAACTTCCAACCCATTGGAATCATATCCGATGCGTAAAAGAGTCATCACCTTCTTGAACAAAGTGTAACATATAAACATCCGTATACATGTTTTCATGAACAAATTCTACCCATTTGTTACCTACAATCCTAATGGGACCTCTAACAAAGCAAAAATCCTTACTTTCTTCCGTTGTCTTTGAATTCGGTTAAATATAAATGCCGATTCCCATTAAAAGCACGTTGAGAAAATTGAGGAAGCTCAAGAAACCCGAGGTAAAAGCTATGTTTGGTCGCACCACAAACTCGATTGCCATGATTACCTTATAAACAATTACAATAATGTAAAGTTAAGTTAATGTGGCCAAAATTTTTATATGAATATTGAAACATAAAATACATTCAATATTGATATGGGGGACCATGACAATAATGGTTCACGAACCTTTTGAGAAATTCAATTTTAATAATTGAGCGAAAATAGCGATTACTGCGAAAAAAGCTAGGTTACGGTAGGTAGAAATTGGATGTGGCCAGAAATAGTTAAAAGATAAGGTTTTAGTGTATCATATATCGCTATAAAAAAGTCGCTCAGACTATATCGCTAAAAAATTCGCTTTTCTTATCTAGTTTCCCGCCAAAAAAAAAATTCCCGCCTAAACACAACTCAACAAAATAAGCATAAATACACTGAATTCTATATAACATATACAACAACCCATAATGGCTTTGAACTTGTCTGGAAAAGGTAATTATGAACAAGTGCTAAACAGGAAAGAGGATGCTGCTGACAGTTCGATAGTACACATACAACAATCCACAATGGCTTCGGACTTATCTGTGAAGAAAAAGCTACATGGTGATGTTACGGATAAGGAGAACCAAGATGGGATTACACCAGAAAAAGTTAAGGCATTGGCAAAAAGGATTAAAGATCAGGAAGAATTCTTTGAAAAACTCAAGGAAAGGAAAGCAACTGAAGAAGGATGTGGTTCTAGCAGTACTCTTTGAATGAATGTAATGGTTGAATAATGAATGATATGAATGTAGCGGTTGAGAATGTAATGGTTGTGTTGAAAATCTTATCTATGAAATAAGATGATTGTTGTAGTTTTGTTATTGAGATGGTTGTGCTGATAGAACCAACTCAGGACTGAAATAGACATCAGTATATTAAATCAAAATGATTGCAATGTAACATACACATGGTAGCAGAACCATCATCACATAGTAGTTTGTAACATACACTAACTAGCCTTCACCACGCATCGAAAATAAATTGTTTCATCATGATGACTAGTTAGTGTAGTTTGTAACATACACTAACTAGTCATCATGCTGAAAGGAACAAAATACAAATTGTTTAACGGTACATACCACCACGGAAGATCAAATAACTACCACATGGTAGCCTTCATCATACCTTGAATTACTTGGATCGGTGTGGAACCTTCAACTATCATGATCATTAACCAAACCGATTGCCTCATCACCCTTCATATCATCATTGATTACTACCAAGCGCTTCAAATTCATCAAATAATCTCCTAGATTTCAAGGTACCGGTTTGAAAACGACTTTTCTTGGACACATATTGAACTACGGTGAGCTTCCAATCGTAGGAAGGCCATCAATATCATTAAAAGCCTCTTACACTTTAAAGGGCTGGTTTGAATAGAT
Organism: Chrysanthemum lavandulifolium; assembly: GCA_022545495.1. Lineage (NCBI taxonomy): Eukaryota > Viridiplantae > Streptophyta > Magnoliopsida > Asterales > Asteraceae > Chrysanthemum > Chrysanthemum lavandulifolium. Next base: position 248,130,608 of record CM040240.1, on the reverse strand, counting down.
GGGAGTAAACTAGTAGAATGTGGATCTTGAAGGTCATGATTACCCAGTGACGTGAAAGTCGTTAAAAGGTTCTTACCTCTTAACGGACTAATCTCGAACCCACATTCGTTTGACAAGCAATCGGTAACGGTGGACTTACATGTCCAAGAATCTTCAAAGTCATTCGACACATAAGGTCTGGATGTAGTCCTTAAACAAGGAATACAATTAGCTTCACCCGACGTTGTTCACTCTTTTGGAAACCGCAAAACGCGCTCTACTGGCTTTCATATGATCTGAGTTGATGATTGCTTCTCCCCTTTTCTTTCGTTCATTTTCATACTGCAACCTCTTTTCCTCTTCCCGCTTTATCAACTTGTCCTCTTCCATCCTTAACCTCTTCTCTTGTTGCATCAACTGCTGCTCTTTTAACCGGGCAGTTTGTAATTCTTCATGTCGCAACCTTAATTCTTCTTGGATAATAAATTCCTGTCAGCGTTTATAAAGAACCTATAGTTATGATATGTTATGGTATGGAAAGGGTTCTACACTTGTTTACTGATTTTGTAAATTACCTTTGCAACATCGTCATCGGAAAATTCATCTTGCAGCACCGATGAACTAGTATCAATGCTTGGTGACTTGACTCAAACAAGTCAAGAAAATCATGATTAAGCTCATCACAAAAGCTGTGCACTAAGATGCAAGATCATTAGTTAACTCCAATTTCTCCTAAGAATGAAAAAAGTATTTATAAAAAGCATATATCGAAGATAAATAAATTTTGAATCACTTCTAGTTATTTTCTAACCATCGCTAGAGTCTTTCAAACCACCGCTGGGGTTTTCAATCCACCGCTAGCGGGTTCGATAATGGATTCTTAGCGGTCATTTTTTTGAAAATTTTACGTATCCACTGCTAGAGTCTTTAAAACCACTGCTAGTGGTTTTCAATCCACTGCTAGCAGGTTCCTGATAATGGATACTTGATGGGCTGTTTTGTAAATTTGGTGTATCCTTTGCTAGAGTATATGAAACCACTTGCTAGTGGTTTTCAATCCTTCGACGGGTTCACGATAATGGATACTTGAGGGCTGTTGTCCAAGCGTATTGACGATCAACAAAAGGATGTAAAAGTATATATACGAAAAAAAGGATATATTACCCCATTTCTTTCTCGAGCAAGAACCTGAAATAAATGATACAAAATATTAAGGACGTATATTATTATCACTAGTCGTGTGATTATTGATGGGTCTATGAGGAGAATATAAAGCTTAAATAACCTAAATAATTGTCTCGAGTTTGAATAAACACTTATTTAACTCTGTAATAACACCATCCTGTGTTATGCTTGTAACCACCGGTAAATTTCACCTCGTATTAAACTAATATAATATTCTAACGAAAGAATACTTATGCATTTTCTATGTCCAAAATTTTTTTAAGAAACGATATCCACTTATTTGATCACAACAACTAACTAATGTGACGTGACTCATATACATAATAAACATTCTTATTACGTCAAGTATAAAGGTTTTCAATTTGTCACTGTACGTTATTACGTTAACGTACAATTATTAAACTTTCAAGTTAAACGTTAATCATTTATTTGAGTTTACATGAAACCCTAATTTATTATAACTACGCTTTTTCATAAATGCTAAAGTACAACATTCTATACCTAGGGTACAAGTCATTAAAGCACGAAACCTAGCTATACTTTAATTTCCGTTACAAGCCATAATATACAACTCTATGATTTTATGTACATGATATATTTTCAAAACATTAATGTACAAGTCTTTCAAGCATATGTACAAGTCTTTAATGCATACAAGCTTAATACTTATATAAATTATATTATAAACCTCAATGTACCTATTTTTAAGCACAAGGTACAACCCTATAATGCACAAGCCTTAAAAATATATTTTATTTTTAGTAAGTACAACTAAACAATGCTAATGTACAAACAACAATGCACCTTTTACTTTTATTATTTACATGTAAATTAACCTAAACTATATTTTACCTAAAATAAATTACCAACCTAACTAAGTACTTTTACCATTTCTACAATAGGTACAAACTAAAAAGCCTTAAGTACTATCTGTTGTTCCCCGTTCACTATTGTTTAATACAGAATAAGTTTATAAAACAAGTTAAAAGTGAACTATGACTGAAATCAACATAAAGAAAACACACTAAGTAATTTTCAACATCATATTCTTATTAGAAATAAATCAACAAAGAATACGTTACCCAAGTACTTGCGGAATAGTACTTGGGATTGAAATGACAAAGTTGGGTGATTCCTCTCTAGCTCGGGCTATGTCTCGAGCACAACTCTTAGAGCTCATTGAGCTATCTCGGAACTAAGTTGTATTTGGAGGAGTGAAAAGATGGCTTGCGTGTATGTGTTTTACAATTCACAAGCTTAACCTTTTCACTCCATCTCTTATGCTATTTATACATGTATGGTATTTGACTCTTTCCTAAGTGACAATGACATCATCTGGAAGACAAAATCTTGATGTATTTTGTCTCTGTTCTAAAGACTATTCTAGGTAAGAGACAAGACTACTTTCCTAAGTTCGGTGATGACACCGAGCACGATCTTTGCCATTCGTGAAAGTTGACTTTGGTTGATAAGGACTTCGTCTTATCGATTCAACCTTTCCGCCTTGTCCGCTCTTACTTGATCTTTACATTCTTGATCTTCTACTTGGTTTGTCTTGATGTAAGAAGTTGGATAGGAATCTTAGGGATTCGGTGAGTTATTGTCATCACCACCGAATCCATCATCTTCTTCTTGACTCGATCTTCACCCTTTAAGTTCCGCCTTCGAGGTGGAGACTTCTTCTTTGCCTCTTCTCGAGTATCCTGAAGGCGACTCACCGAGAGACTATGCACTCGGTGACTGTTTGTGTTAATGGATTAAATACTTGGGCTATTTTCTATTCAAATCCTAGATTAAGGGTTTGGGTATTCTTGAACCCAACAGTCTCCCCTATTTGGATATACAAATAGCCTAAGTGGTTGATCGATGTAAGTGAGCAAGAGGCTTCTTCTTACATCGAATGTACTAATGAATACAATAAGGAACCTTGAGTAAATGAATAAAACATACATCGTTTATTGATCGATTACATAGTTCCTATCACTAGTACAAAAGATAAAACAAAATGATGTCAATCCGGATGGATACCCGTGCTTCAAGCTTCACTTTCTTGGTGATGAGTGTTTCCTGTCGGGATGGTCTCGATCTTGGCGTTCGGTCTTGACAAAACACGATGTTCATTGAGGATTGGATCCGAGAGGCCACGAGAATATAGTGATCATTACGCCTACTCGGCTGATCAATGTCACTCCATCTTTGAAATCACGGGGTTCCGTAGACATCAATGTAGAATAGCCCTCTTCGAGCTCTTCAATCACTAGACAATTCACAAAATTAACACCTCGAGCGGTTCTGTTGCATTCAAGGCCGAGCACTTTGATCTCGGTTGAAATCAACTCTTTCCTTTTGCGGTGGAAGCTTGTGGTTGAGATCCTTGAGGTGCGATCAAGGCGGTGAATTCTCGGTTGGTGGTGCTTCCTCGACCTTTCATATCTTTGCTAAGCATCTTCATCGGCTCCTTGACCACCTTATTTTGCTTCTTTCCAATGATCGGACCAAGTTCATCAAGTTCGGTGATCCCAAAGTCCTTTGAATTTTAAGGATCATGAACCTCAAAGTGTCTTTTTTCATCTCCCAGCAAACATTCATAGCCAATGGTTTGGTGTTGGGAATGATTTTGACATCGATGATTTTTGAGAAGCCTTGGTTGGTCATTGTCGATTATATTCTTTAATTCTTCTTTGCACGAGAGCTTGAGTTTTCTTTCTCTTTTCTTCATCTTGAGCTCTCATTGCACCCATTTAAGCGACTGAGCTTCCATGAACTTACATCTGCTGACCCTTTTTGAGCTTGCTTGCATCTATTCCCACATTTTCGACTTCTTGGCAATCACTTTGGTCAATGCCTCCTTAGTCTTCTTTTCATCCTCGGCTTGTTTCAATTTCCTTTATTCTTTAGCAAGGTGTTTGGTTAGGCTGAGGAGGTGAAGAGGTATTCGATGTCACCGATTTTGTAGGGAATCCTCTCGGGCTCGGTGGTTGTTAGTATGCCTTTGCCTTGTCCCATCTGAGGAGGATGATGCGATTATGGGAGGTGGTGTTGTCATGATTGGTGTTAGAGCTGTCGGTGTTGTTGTTGTTGTTGCTTGAGGTGGAAGTGATGAGATTGATGCTGCGGAGACTGGTCTTGATGATGATGATGTTTGAGGCTGAGGCTGGTGGTGTTTGCTCCCCTCGGTGTGAAGAGGTTTCTTGATATTCTCCCCTCAGCTGCTTGTTAGTGGCGTCGGTGAGGGCAAGAGTTGGAGTAGGTCTTTGAGGGGACCGACCGACTTGACCTTTGAAGGCTGATAGATTTGATCATCATGGCCTTTATTTACAGTATCTGCTTGAAGACCGGTGACCTTTGCATCCAAGTTTGCATGAGATAACTCCAAAGCGGTCATTCGTGGACCAAGATTCCAAGCCATTGAAGGCGAGGCTGAGTCAAGGTAGCTACACAGTGTTTAGTGAGTCCATGGTGGTGCAAGAGTCAGGCGAAGTTTGAAAACCACGAACATTCGCAGACTTGAGCATCTCTATAAGATCGGTGAGCTGGATGAATTCTTTGCATATGCCTCGATTGCTTCCGACACTTTGGCATTGGCTGGGTCTTCTTTGACGTGCGTCTGATTTCATCAATCGTAACCCCAATATGCGAAGATGCTTGAGGAACTTAACCATGTGTTCATCCAGTTGACAAGATGATGGTACATAAGATTTCGGTGCTCATGAACATTTTCGTTGAAGGTGAGCACATCGGATCTAAGGTCGGTATGTGGCGGCGACCTTAGTGTGTTGATCCCAAAGCTGTTCGGTAACCCGAGCGAACTCCTTGAAGCCCTCTTGATCCACTTAACGGTTGTCTTTCGGTGAGTGGATGAACATTGTCAAATCTTTTGAATTAAATCGGTGGAAGATGAGGCTAAGTCATTGTCTTGAGCGAAAAAGGTGACTCGATCATTCGTGGATCGGTGAGGCTCTTGTTCGATTTGAACCTCGGCGTCCACTTCTTCCCTGGCGATAAGATTTCTTCATCACTTTCGGCAAAGTCATCATCGATTCTAGCGAAACGGTAACCTCATCAGCAGTTAACATGGGAGTAGGAATGGGTTCCATATCGTGGGTGGTATTGATCCTCCGAGTCTTTGTCCCCGTGGACCCCTCGGACAGTGGGGAGTTCCAGCATCTTCTGGGGAGTCGAGATTGGTTGTGGGTTCCGTGATCGGTAGGTTGTTTCTTTCCTCCGAGTCTTTGTCCCCAGTGACCCACGAGACCTTGGTGGGTATTTCCAGTGCCTTTAGCGTCGGTGAATGTTGTATCCATATCGATTGGATTGTTTGTGTTCCCAGTCTTTGGGATCGATCGGTGTGCCCTCGGACAAAGGCTTGGATTTGCTAATGTCATCCTTTGGGCAAAGTGGAAGGCTCCTCCCGGCGGGTTGTTTGTTTCCTACGGATCTTGGGGAGTAGTAGGTGTGACCAAGGCACCGACGTGATGTATCGGTGTCCTTCGTTGTCACGGGGTGGTTGTTGCACAGTCGGTGGGTGTCTTTTGGTCTCGGGCCTTTTGTGCCTCTTGGCGGTGCTCACGAAGCCTCGGGGCCCCGAGACTTTGGTTTAGTCTTAGTCCCATCACGAGACTTCCCTTTTTCTTTTTAAGCGGGGTTTAGAGACACTTGATCCTCACAGTTGTTCTGACAACCATATGGGCCGTCAATTCTATAGGTGTGACAAGGATGGGTCCTTTTGAAAGTTTGAAGGACTCGGGATGCCGGTAAATTTCAAATTTTCATCCCGAGTATAATTGGCACCGATAGCGATTGTAAGCACAAGAGACAAACCTAGGATACGAAATATACTTAGTCCTAGTTTTGCTCTGTAGCCGATTACAAGATCATTGTAAATGATCTCCCTATGTCGTGATGACCCCATTCATCAGGCGGTATGCCATCATCAAGTGAATAGAGTTTACATTGGGTGGATGAGTGGTTCCATAGAGGACACGAATCACAAAAGTGAAAAGGATCCTCCAGCCATGGGGAATGAACTTTTAGTGATTGGGGTCTTGTCCAAAATGTGGGATCCAAAGCGATTTGTTTTAACCCATCCTTCATTTGTGGAAGGTTCGGGATGGGCGACATAAACACCTTTGTTGTAATCTAACCTGTTGAAGTGCAAAAATTTTGTAATCCGGGGTATATTGTTGCCCCATTAAGGCGAACGATGAGATACTCCCAGTGGTCTAAGGTTATTCTCATCGATCGAAGGTGTCGGGTCAAAGGCTTTATTTGTTGCCCAAAACTCCACGAGGTAGTTTGGGTACACCACCGAGGACACTTTACAAAGGCCGTTTTAGTGGGCGGTTGAATAAAAATTTTACAATGTCTTTATAGGTTGGGACATTTTCGAGGTATTCAAAATTACCTATGACATTGTTTGTTTTGAATTCAACGTTTGATAGATCCCTACCCAATCGAGAAGCAAGCGGAGAGATTGTGTTCTAGCCATATCTTTTAAAGAAGTTTTAGGGTTTAGAAAAAAGCGTTTGGCAAAACGATTAAAAAGTTTAGATCTCTAGTTAGTGATGAAAACTTTGTAAATGTTTACAAGAAAGGTTTTCCAAAAGAGGTTTTGAAGGTTTTGAGAACACACAAATATTTACGGATTTGAGAAAAGATTTTGTGAGTTTACTTGCGTAAATTGATTTGTGTGTGTGTTTGTGTAGAAGAAGAGGGTATTTATAGAGTGATAAGAGGGTATTTTGTGCACAAATGGAAATATTAAGAGTCGGTTTTGAAAGACTCTTGAATTTCCACATTTAATGCTACCACTCCATTCTGTGATAAAATCCCGTTTTCAAGGAACAGTTGAGTAGCGGTAAAAGTGCACTTTTGCGGAGAAAAATATCAATTTGATATTTCTTGTGAGAGCATTAAATGCCAAGTGGGATGACGATAAGACAAAGAGACATATATTCCTTTATTAAATTGGCATAGTTACCAACCTAGGACATTAAAGTAATCGATACTTGGACCATTTAGTTACTCATTCAATGCTCTTTGTCAAGTGTCGGGGACCTCAGAATGAGTCTCACTCATTCGGTGAGAGGTTTATTTTGGATTTTCGGGAGGATGAACCATGTCGAGAACTTCTCGAGATTGGTTTCAAATACTTGACTTTCAATGTCAAGCATTCCCAATTCGACTTTCGGTCTCCAAGGTAGGCTCATCCAAGGGTTTGGTGAAGATATCGGCCGATTGGTATTCGGTGAGGGATGAAATGAAGTTCAATGTCTCCTTTCATTATGTGATCCCCGATGAAGTGATATCGATGTCAATGTGTTTGGTTCTTTGGTGGAGGATGGGGTTGTTGGAGATTGCAATTGCACTAGTGTTATCACGGAAGATGGGCACCATTTTGTAATGGATGTCATAGTCAGCGAGTTGACTTTTCATCCATAATACATTGGCACAACATCTGCTGTGACTACATATTCGACGGTGAGGACATAGCCACCGATTGTTGCTTCTTTGCACTCCAACACACCGTTTTCCTCCAAGAAATTGACAGACCACGAGGTACTTTTTTCATCCATGTTGTAGCCAAAGATAATCGAATCGTAGTAACCTTGAGATCAAACCACGAGCATATTGGATAATATAGTCCAAGGTTTGGGGTTCCTTTCGTACACAGAGTATTCTTTTGGCTGCGGTGAGGTGGGATTCTTTGGGATTGGGTGATATCTTGCTATTAAGCAGTGAGAATTGTATATACGGTCTAGTAGCGGTTAGATACATCGCTGAGCCAACAATCCCTCCGAAATGAGTTTGATTGATGATTTGCCGGTGAGATCGGGTCCAAGGTTGTTAGGTGGAACCATTGGTGTCTTCACCGAGGCATAGTCAAATATCTCATATTTCTTCAAGAGATTTCGGTGTATTTCTCTTGTTGATGGATATACCTTTATCGGTTTGCACGATTTGAAGTCTAAGAAAGTAAGTGAGTTCCCCATCATGCTCATTTCAAACTTCTTTGACATCGGTTTTCAAACTGTTTGCAAAGTTTGTAGTTTGTTGAGCCAAAGATGATATCATCAACATACACTTGGACTAGTATCACATCTGTTGGGTTCTATAGACAAGCAGTGTGTTGTCTATCTTTCCTCGACAAACTTGTTTTGTATCGGGAAGGCCGAGAGAGTTTCATACCATGCCACAGGAGCTTGTTTAAGTCCATAAAGGGCTTTGTCAAGCTGCGAGACATAGTCGAAATTCACTACTCTCAAAGCTCGGTGGTTCTTGAACATACACATCTTCCTTGAGATCACCATTTAAGAATGCACTTTTAACATCCATTTGGTAGACCACGAAGTTCATGTATGTTGCATATGCAAGGAAGATCTGATGGCTTCCATTCTTGCAACAGAGCAAATGTCTCATCATAGTCAATGCCTTCTTGTTGACCGTATCCTTTGGCTACAAGTCCGGCTTTGTTTTTAATGACGGTCTGCTTTCATCGGTCTTGTTTACGAAAACCCACTTCATCCCTATGACTACTACATCCCGAGGACATTTGATCAAGGTCATGACCTTGTTTTTATCAAACTGTTGCAATTCATCTTGCATAGCTCGAACCCGGCTTGGGTGTTTTAGAGCTTGATGACACTTTTGGGTTCAATGTCGATGGTAATCGAGATATAGACATTCATTGGTGAAGCTGCAGTTAGACTAGCGACCATGCTTCTAGTGAGCATGCCTCGGTGGGTTCACCAATGATGTTTACAAGCTCAATGTCACGAGATCTAGTCCACTTACTTTGTGTGCGGGATCCGAGCTTGAAGATGTCACTTTGGGAGTTCGGATGAGAGTTCGGTGCAAGAGCCATAGAATCATTTAGAACAACTGTTGAGATGTCATGATCGGGTTGAGGATCATGAGTTCTGAGTTCTGATCATTTGGATCATTGTTACATATCCCAAGTAAGGACGGATGATTATCAATGAATTCATTGATGGTTGGTTGGGGTAGATTGTGGGGTAAGACATAATATGAGATGTCAACATCGACTTGATATGAGGAATTGAGTTCGATGTTGTACTCATCGGGAGGATATCTTGATGAGTTATCAATTCCTATTTCCTCCACCGAGGTGTTGGTGAACTTGATGCTTTCAAGTACTTTCATCAAAGTGACATGAAAGGTTTCTCAACTTGTTGTCTCCTTGTGTTAAAACCACGAAGGCTTTGGAGATCGGTGAGTAGCCTAAAAGTATCCATCATCGCCTTTTGCATCAAACTTGCCTAGATGATCCTTGTGGTTGTGAATGAACACGGACATCCAAACACATGAAAATAGGCGATGTCCGCAAGTCTACCTTTGAAGATCTCATATGGGGTTTTATTATGTCTTTTGACAATGATTGACTGTTTGAGTGTAACAGCGGTTTGACTGCTTGATCCGAAATGTTTTGAAAGGGTGAGCCATTTAACATAGTTCTAGCACCTCAATGAGAGTTCTGTTTTCCTTCAAAGAACCCCATTTTGTTCGGGGGTATAAGGAGATGAGAAATTTTGAGAAATTCCTTTTCATCACGAAACTCTCAAGTTCTTGATTTCGAACTCGCCATTGTCGGTTCGAATTTGTTTGTGATAATGTCATTACGGTTTTCAATCTTCACGATGAATGACATTATTGTATCACCGCTCGACTCTTTTAGAAAGAAAGTATACCCAAGTGTATCTTGAGAATTCATCAACAATGACAAGTGTATACTTCTCATCTTGGATAGATCTGGACCGACAGTCCAAAGAGATCCATGTGCGGAGGTGAAGGCGACTTTGATGGAGAAATTTGTTTGGTTTTGAAGGATGCTCGTGGTGTTTACCCTTTTCACGAGGCGAGCATGGTTTGTCTTTGCAAAGACCGGTGATGGTAAGCCAAGGACCTTGTTTTGTTTTGCCAAATTGTTGAGTTTTTGAAGTTTAAGTGTGAAAGTCTCTTGTGCCACGCCAATTGATAGTTTCGATGGCTTTAGCAAAGAGACAAGTTCCATCTTGGGAGAGAGTTGACATGTCAAGTACATAGACATCATCTCTCCTAGAGCTATCAACACAACTTCCTTGTTGGCATTAAAATGGTACCTTGTTTATCATTGAATTGTACAATGAATTTTGCATCACATAGTTGATGACATCGATGAGATTGTATTTGAGACCGTTGACATAGGCTATTCTAGAAAACTATTCCATTGCGGTTCTTGAACCATAACCTTCAATGGGACATGATGAGTTATCACCAAATACTACCTTGGGCCTGGTTCCTTTACATACTTGTGCAGATATTCCTTCACACCGGTCATGCTTCTTGAGCATCCACCGCCTAGATGCCAAATAGGCTCCCCGGCATGTCTCTGCACAAGTAGTAAACCGAGTGAGTTTCTTCGTGACCCACTTACTAGTGGGCTTGGATCTCAAGGTCTCTTTGAAATTTGCAATCGACTCATGGTCGGTGGTTGTGTGCAAGGTGCTACCACGTGTTTTGCACTTAGAGTGAGGATGACTTAGTGACTACGGGTTGTTTGGAATTTCTCCTTGCATGAATAATCTTGTCATGTTGGGATGTCTCATGAGTCGGATTACCGCATATATCACAAATGTATTCATGAGACAATCATCCTGATGATGATCATTGAACCCACGGTGAGGACGAGAGGAAAAGGTTTTGCTCTATTCTTTGGGGCGCTTTGGAGGATGAAGCATACCGATGACCAACTTTGGTATAGTTTGCTTGGTGACATCTTGTAGATGATCGGCGATCTGTGATCATCCTTTTGCAGATCATGCAAAAAGGATTCTATAGCGATTGTCGATGGTATGGGTGGTGTAATGACACACTCACACTTTTGTTTGTTTTGGAGGTTGACTTAGACTTTGAGGAACTGGAGGAAGTCGACTTTGTCTCCTTGATTGGTTCAGGGACCTTTCAATGGATTCCATTTTTGATAGCTTCCTCACAAGTTCGATCGATTCTTTGGATTTGGTCGACTTCGGTGGGGACAGAGGATGATGAAGTCTCAACAGAGTAGACTCTTGTTGGATTTGTTTTGCTTGTCTTTGAAGGATGGTTCTACCACGTCCGGACCTTTCTTTTGGTGAATGAGGATTGAATTGTAGTGGAGTAAGCTCGAGCTTGGGCGGCACCACAAGAGGTTTCGGTGGTGGGCGGTGCTTGAGATTCCGCTTGCACTCGAGATGTGTTCGGCACTCAGGCACATCGTGAGTCAAGCATGCTCTTTGAGCTTGACTTTCGTGCTCTAGAATCCTTCCGAATCGAAGTTTGGAAGCTTACTCGGATTAACTCGTTCAATCCATTCACCGGAATTTGAATCACCAACATACTTGTAATCATGCCACCGACACAAATGGCTTAGGAGGCGGTCTTTGTTGAGAGAGTCGGGGAGATGATCTTCACCTATGACTCTCTTCTTGTCTCTTGGGGGCTCCCACAAATCAAAGACCCTAGGATTCTTAGCGGTCCAACTCTTCTGAATATCATTTGCCTTTTAAGTTCATCTTGAAGATTCTCGATTTCTTTTAACTAGTTCGGTGTTTTGAATTTGCAAAGTGATGACCTCAAGCTTAGCTTGTTTTAAAATGAGCAATTCATCCTACACTTATTCAATTCAAAACTTAACTTGTTGTACTTAGAAAAAGATTCGGTCTTTGCTCTTCTACAAACTTAAGGTCAACATTTAGATAATTCATATAAGGCCGCCAATCGAGTCATCATCCATAGAAAGTAAAATGTTTACCTTCTTCATTGTGATGTTGACCCATTCCCGTTCCTAGCATGATTCTTCCCAATGACAAGCTTGTCTTCTTCTCGAGAGATCCATTAGCGACATGTACCATTTCATCATCCGATGAGATTGGCTTTTCATCGATCAAAGGTTTCAAACAACAAGGCCTTTGTTCTTCCCCGCATGTTTGAACATTTTTGTTGTTTTGAGGGATCGGCCTCAAGCAATGCAAGCTTAGCTTTTGCTTTCTTATACTTAGCTTCATAATCAATGGTTTTGTTAAGATCGATTTGTTTTGAACATTTTGATGAGGCCGATAGATTTTGGTTGAAATTTGCTAAAGCCTCAAGACCGATTAGATCACGATGGTTTGTAAGAGGGTTCGTAAATTGTTTTGAAAAATGCCTTTTGCAAAATGGCCTCTTTTATGACACTTGTAGCATTCAAGGTCTTGATTGCTTTAGCAATTGAAAACCTTTGTTCTTTTATAAACCTTCGAGAGTTAGCGAGTGCCCTTCCGAAATTCAAAGATTCGTGTCACTTAGGTACTCCTCACTTGATCTCTCATCGCTCATCATCCGAGTTTTCTTGGAAATCTTGAACTACATTGTTAGAAAAGCGCAGTTGATATTGGTGATGATGTAGTGGTGGGGACTTCTTGACTTCCCGAGACTTCTTTAAGTCGGTATCGTCTGTTGATGAGGTTTTCCTCATAGACAAATTCCCATAAATTTCGTGAAGCTCAAGATTTTGGATGTGATTGGCATTCACGAGTCCGAGAGAAATTCAACCACTTCTCGTGGAGATGTTTACAAAACCAACATTGATTTCATGCTTAGACAACTTAACACCATCATTTGAAAGTTCATTTAAAAGAGTTTTGTATCGGTGTAAGTTTGAGAGAGAGTTTCGAGTCCTTAGCCACGAAGGTGTTATACTCAAGTTTCGTGTCCATTATCCTGCTTTCCTTGGTATCGATGGTCCTTCATGACTATGAACTAGGTCATCCTGTGTTTGCTTAGCAAGATTACACTAATAACGAGACTCCATAATATCATCGGAAGACAAGATATTATGATACTTTTGAGTCTTTGGTCTGGTTGACCACTCTCCTTTCATCTTGGGTCCACCGAGCTTGAGTTTGGGCAACCCTTCACGATCTTTGGGACAAATGGACCTTCATTTATGCACTTGACATAATAAGGTTCCATCGATCAAATAGCAAAGCATTCGCTTTTCCATTTGTTGAATTTGACAACTTCAAGTCTAGGGCAACAAATTGAATAAGCTCCACCCTTTTATCGACTAGTTGGGGTACATCAATTTCAACCATTTAGGATCCTAATTTAAAACTTTTAGGCGGCTTAAAACGAGTTTTATAATTAGCCTTGCTCGATACCACTTGTTGTTCCCCGTTCACTATTGTTTAAAATGAGAATAAGTTTATAAAACAAGTTAAAAGTGAACTATGACCCAAATCAACATAAAGAAAACACACTAAGTAATTTTCAACATCATATTCTTATTAGAAATAAATCAACAAAGAATCGTTACCCAAGTACTTGGAATAGTACTTGGGATTGAAATGACAAAGTTGGGTGATTCTCTCTAAGCTCGGGCTATGTCTAAGCACAACTCTTAGAGCTCACCGAGCTATCTCGGGAACTAAGTTGATTTGGAGGAGTGAAAAGATGGCTTGCGTGTATGTGTTTTACAATTCACAAGCTTAACCTTTTCACTCCATCTCTTATGCTATTTATACATGTATGGTATTTGACTCTTTCCTAAGTGACAACCGACATCATCGTAAGACAAAATCTTGATGTATTTTGTCTCATTCTAAAGACTATTCTAGGTAAGAGACAAGACTACTTTCCTAAGTTCGGTGATGACACCGAGCACGATCTTTTGCCATTCGTGGAAAGTTGACTTTGGTTGATAAGGACTTCGTCTTATCGATTCAACCTTTCCCGCCTTGTCCCGCTCTTTCTTGATCTTTACATTCTTGATCTTCTACTTGGTTTGTCTTGATGTAAGAAGTTGGATAGGAATCTTAGGGATTCGATGAGTTATTGTCATCACTCACCGAATCCATCATCTTCTTCTTGACTCGGTCTTCACCCTTTAAGTTTCGCCTTCTTCGGTGGAGAGACTTCTTCTTTGCCTCTTCTTGAGTATCCTCGAAGACGACTCACCGAGACTATGCACTCAATGACTGTTTGTGTTAACGGATTAAATACTTGGGCTATTTTCTATTCAAATCCTAGATTAAGGGGTTTGGGTATTTACTGAACCCAACACTATCCCTAGAAGCTAACGCCCCCCCTTATTTACCTAGTTAAAATTTAACTAACAAAATTACCATTTAGTTACCTAGTGTTACTTGTATAAATCCTAGCCACAAGACACTCACTTGGTACCCTAATCTTCCACATATGCATGTCTCCTAGATGTAGAAAGTTTACTTGAATGAGATTATACCACACCATTACATGCAACCTTGAGATCACATGCACCTTTCATGTGTATTTCAACACATCACCTTGTCCCACCTATTGCTAGACAAGATGACATATCACTTGAGAAACCATGCATGCACAAGACTATAAATAACGCCCCATGACCCTTCCATTTGAGTCACATGAAAACACACACATGATACCATATTACCCACATAGTATACGCCCCTTATAACTCCTCCAATACTCACAAACATTCTGAAATAAAGACCCTAGTTAGTGTTAAGGAAGGAAGAAGTTTTGTTTAACTTAGAAATCCACTTGGTCTCATTTTGGTTCTTGTCAAATTCCAAGTTTGTAAGTCTCTTAAACTCAACCTATTTCGTTTTAACTTTTATTATCAATTGCATACTATTAAAAAGGATTTTATAAGGAAAATGTAGCAATTTGAATCACTTAAAACGGTCACACGAGTCAAAAGTTATGGTCTAAAGAAGTTGCGGAAATTCTGTCGAAAGCTTTCTGTGACAGAAAGTTAGAACACGCGAAACAAGGCATTTCTGGTCCGTTTCATGAAAAAGTTAAAGCATGAAAGTTGTCTGGAACAACGTTTTCTTCAAAAACTCAAGGTCACGTGTCTAGAAAACGCATAGCGAAGCCAAAATTTAATAAAAATCCGAACAGCCGTTATGTATAAGTTACAAAACAGGCCTTACCCCCTTATTGCCCCGCATTTATCTACTACATGTTAGAGGTATTAGGGTCAAGCGAGGTACCGTTGTAAACACCACCTAGGATACTACAATACGCCCCATGACCCGGTTAAAAGCCTAGTCGATATTTTAAAAGCGACCATCATTTTGGTCAAAAGTCATAAATGCCAAAGAGCTTTTTACAACAAATATGTGGGAAAACATGGGATTTTTGATAAATTTGATTAGGAACTGTATTAGAAACATTAGAAATGGGTAAAAAAAATATTTCACAAGGTCGCATGCAAAAGATATAGTTTAAAACTGAGATTTTCATAAAACACGTCGTGGCCAAGTAGCCATGTTCGTGGACTTGTATCTTTCTAATCAAAGACGACTAGGACATGAGACTTATTCCATTTAAGAGAGCTTACTGACAAAGGGTTTGAAGGGTCAAACCTTGTAGAAACCCTAAACTGGACTTGTGTAAAATCGCCTCTTTAGCCCGTTATTGCCCAAAAACAACAAAAGCACATAACCCCTACTTTGTAAAGTCATTGTGACCAAACCATAAGAGCTCAAGACCTCTAGTTTGAACCATTAGAAAGACCACCGGACAAACTCTTGAAAGGATAAAGAACGTAGTACAAACCTATTAAGGCCTCGCTTTTATTCACCATACTTTTACCCATTTAAGCCAAAACTAGTTAATTTCTCTTATAAAATTTTAAGCATGAAAATTGTAATTTTTGTAAAATAAAGTTCCTTTGGACTAAAAATGTAATTTCGTGAAGTTAGTCATATAAGGGCTGATTTTGTCAATAACCCATAATTGAGGGTTTAAAGTGTTATTTTGAAAGTACGAGGTAAAAGCATAAATACTTAAAATTGTAAATTATAATATTATAGAAACATAAGATATTTAACAACTTTTGTTTTGATAAAACTTACTATTAATCATTTAAGTCATAATAATAAGTATAATAAGTATATTAAATTTTGTAGAGACTTCACGTATTCCATAGAACATTTCCGTCGCATAAACTTGAATACGAATACTAAATACATGATATACTAAATCAGGTCACGAGTCGGAGAAGTTTATTCACATTACTTAATTTGTTTTCCATCCAGACTATTGTAACATCGAGGTGAGTTCGTAGCCCGGTTTTTATACTTGTTTATTAATGCTTTGGGGGATATACATGCTCAATTACTGCTTTTACTTTCACAAGTACTCTAAAGCTTTTACATACTACTATGAGTTCATAATCAAACTTCATACGTTTTGCTACAAACCCGAACACTAGTACTATCTCGTATGTGATCCTAATTGTTATTGCCTAAGTTATACATTGTTGCCACTAAAAGTCCCTCATATCATGAACTATTAATCACTTGCGGTGAGCGAATATAGTGAATAGATCTATTGGCGATTGACGCCCATTTGTGTTAGCGGATAGGTAACCAAATGCACTTTATTTGAGAATACTAGGAGAATGGCAAACTCTACCGGAGGGCATTGTTGCTCACATCATTATTATGATGTTTGTAACTTACGTCATTATTATGACGCGTTAGGTATTAAGGTTTGCATTCATGAGACTTATGGCAATATATCTTTGTGTTGCGATGATACAAATGCTGCAACTACTAAATTATACTGTGTTGCAATGATACAAATGCTACAACTACTGAATTTATGGGTGCAACAACATGGCCCAACTTTCAAAACTTGTGTTCAGTTGATTACTAAACAAACGAACTATGGGTGTTTATCAACGTAGCCCACTACTTATTTTATCGATATCTGTATTTATTACAATAATCGCTCAAATTCGAAACTATTGAACTCAAATGTTTTAATCATAAACTCTATGAACTCACCAACCTTTGTGTTGACATTTTTAGCATGTTTATCTCAGGTTCATAATTTACGAGGATGGCATGGAAGGGCACGGATACTCAAGAAGGCTATATTATCATTCGAAACTTATTTAATAAACAAGAAAACCACTGGGACCTCATTTTGTAAACTCGATATTTATATAAATCGAATGATAAATCTTTTAAAATGATACAATTAGAGTTCGTTTTACATTATTGTAACTGTTGAGCCATGAAGTAACACCAGTTTGAATTCATTGCGTATCACGAAATTGGGGTGTTATAATGCTTATCTCTATTATCTGCTCTCACTCCTGCGTATAATAGGTAAATGTTTCCTTCGGTCTTGCCACGTTTGCGTCTTGCCATCTTCTTCAACCACTCGTCGAAAGATGTGTGGTTTTGGTGAATGAGTTGTAGGTATGTAATCATGGAAAACGCCGTGAACTTTATATACCAATCGGATCTCCTCTCGGCTATTGTCGGTGTAAGTTCTTTAACAGATTGGAATCCTTAAAAATCAAATAATAATGTTGAATAAAAGATTGCATTAATGTAGAATAAAAGATTGCATTAATAAGAAAAATATTATGAATACTTTTACCTTTCCAAAAAGAAACTTATAATCAGATCTTTTGAAGGGTGTATTCTTTGACCACACTACTCCTCTTGGCATAATATCAGGAACTTTATTCCACCATAGAATGCTTCTTTCAAATGACTCCATTATCCATATCTATACGGTTTTGCAATTTCAATAAAAAATAATTGCATAAAATATTGATACATAGAATGACTCCGTGTATATATAAAATATTAACCTTGAAAGCCCAAACGAATCTGACGATTGTATAGGTTGGAACAAACTTGTGGTCTTTGTTAATACCTTGAAGGAAATCCCACTTGTGTTTATCCATAACATCCAAAATTTTATCATACAAATGCCTCCAATATGCTCTCCCATGGGAAGGCATCCCAATCATCTAGGTTTTCAACTAATCGCATGAGAGAATCATCAACTTCTCAACCAATAATCGCCCATGAAGATAACCTCCAAAGCTAACAATAGACAAAGGCGTCTCGCATCTTAAATCGCATATGATACCAAATGCCTCTTCATCCTCAATTAGGCCAAGAATATCTAAGTTTGTAATTTTTGAACACGAGCGTTTGGGAAAACCCTTGACCTAAAATTGAGGTGTCGGATCCATATTTTCAAAACTTACTTTTCCAAAATGAAAACCAAGGATAGCGAAAACTACGACGACCGAAATGTAGGGGCGGTCTTCAATATAATATAAAATCGGCATATCATAATGATTTTCATTACGATAACATTGTTTTGTAAAATATAATCTATCATATGTGCTTCGTGGTCAAAATAAGAAAGGTCCAACCATTTACAAAACAAGTTCCCGAAACAACTTCCTTCGCTTTTTATCCAACTTGGATTTTATTAAAGAAAAGTAGTTTGGTTTACTTGATGATGATTTTAGCCTCATATTCCTACAAATCAAAAACATATTCTACTTAATTACATATAAGGGAGTAACAAAGTCATTCAATCATCCAAGCCTCACGGTACAATTTTGTAATAAATACCATATATTACTTCATTCCTTAATGCATTTATTGCAAAAGGTACAACAACAAAGCATCACATCTCCGGACACCCGATAAATTACAAACCCCAACACAATCTAAAACCTTTGCTAACTAAAATAAACTAAATTGTTGTTGCAAAACTACTATTAAACATGATTAATTTCAAAATAAAATACGGAAAAAACAAAGATACGAACAATTTATATATATCGACATAGAAATACATACCGAAAGCGAAACATTTGTTTGCGAGTTTCGAGAAGACGGATAGTTCTTGACTTGTAGGAGTATTTTGTAATGTATGTGTTATTCTAATTCATTGAATAAGGTTACTGAAATATATGTGATATGAAAAGCGTGAACAAGGCTTTAGTAAAAAGTATTTTACTGATCGTGTAAAATGGATAACAATACAAAAGTACAATTTTTAAAAACCGCTCAAATTAATTCCCTTAAGTCGCTCGGCATTGGGAATGAGCAAAAAGAAATAAAATAATCTTTCTAAAGTTTGACTTTTCCTCAAAATATCGAAAAAAATCGTTCGAATCTTAAAAAGTCATTTGGATATAAGTCGATTATAAATCATAAGTACGAAAAGGTAATTCTAATGATTGGGTTCGAAAATTGTCGACACTTTGCACTCTTAGATTGGAAGGAAAAATCATGAGCTTCAAAGTTTATTTTGGAAATACTCCAATTTTTTTTCAACAAGTGTTGACACATTGAGAAAAAGTATATTCTCATAATTACCCCATTCTAAAATTGGTATTGGTAATGCTTCTACGTTTTAAATATCACAAAACAAGCAATGTGGCTTCATGACAATTTTCTAACTTCATGTGATGTTTCTTTGGTGTCACCATCTTGATAACTCTTTCTTGATATTGAACTAACTTCTTGAATCATCACACTCAAATGTTTGACATAAACATAAGTTGGCGACCTAAATTAGTTGCAGCTATAACTAAAACGCGTAGAATGAAACTTTGGTGTAATGGTTTTGATAGCACTACAAGGAAATTGATTTTTAGTGATTGTGGTTCTAATGACACAAAAAAATATCAGTAAATCAAACTTTATATTGACACTTTAGAGTGGGCAAAATGTCAAAATTTTAAGATTTATCTTTTTGTAAAAAATATTTGTTATGCAAGACAAAAGAATTGTCCTTACATTTTTTTTGTCATTATAGTTCGACCTTTACCTACATTTTTTTAGTGTAAGAAAAACAACAAAAAAAATTCATGTGGCATCTCTTTGGTGACATTTCTGTACTTTTTTGCGATTTTTTTTTTGGACTTTTTAATGACACTTTTTTTTGTGTCACTAAATTAAACGACAATTTTTTTTTGGTGTACATTTTAAATTTTTAATGAACCGTGTTGCTTCTAAGAAAAGTATGCATGTCTTGCTTTATGAAGGAGATTGATGTTAACATCTTTACATGATCTGTTGGATAAAAAGTTGATTGATTTTAATGAAATTATTGTTAAGACGTAAGATTGAAGTTTATTGGGGTTTTCTGTATTGACAAGTCTATACTTAATGGCAAGTTGTTCAATCAAATATTTTAAGCGTTGATAACTTGAAGTAATCTTATTATATTAGAAAGAATGAATGACTTCTAAAAATAAAATTCAGTATTACTTAAAATAACAATATTAATTAAAATACATTTTTTAAAATTGATTTTTCTACTACATAACTTACTAGTTTAAAAGCTTAATTTACAAAATACAAAATACAAAACACTATTAATATATAGTCAATATATTTAATGTAATCGATTAATTAAATGGTTAATAAATACAATTAATACAATGATTAAAACACCTTCTACATAAGAAACACAAATTAACAAGCATATTATACAACCAATTTAAATACAATTCATGCATTAAATGTCATTAATGAATAATAAAGACATTATACAAATATTCCGAATGAAGCGAATCTAAATGGGATAATGAACTCGAAAAAGCACGGCCAACGGGCTTGAGCACTGAACAAGTAGCGATCTAAACGAAATTTTGATATCCAGAATTTATTGTCGATAAAAAATAATAAACTAAAATATATTATTAATAAAAAATTATTTTAACATACCGCCGCAACATCCAAATACTCTGAGTAGTTTAACATGACTTACGATGACAATGCAAAATAAGTTCTATAAGTTAGTTCGCCCTATAATGTTAACTTTCACATAATGATATATCAGAACTAAAAGGATTATTATAGGGTGTGTTTGGTAGCGAGATAAATGGAATTTAGCGTTTTAGCGTTTAGCGTTTTGAAAAAAGCTTGTTTGGAATGATTAGCGATTAGCATTTATAAGCAAAAACGCTAAACGCTAAATGCTCTTTGAATAAGCATTTAGCATTTAGCATTTAGCATTATGCTATTTTACATAATAAAATTATGGCTACAGTTATTCTACCAAACACTTTTATAAATTAAACTGCTACTGCTAACTACTATCGCTAACTACTTCGCTAATCTGCTATCGCTTCGCTAACTTCTATCGCTAATCGCTACTACTAGTTTTACCAAACACACCCATAATGACATGTCACGAGAAAAACAGGAAACAAAATCGTTGGTGGGTCACTTAATTAGATCCTAATACGATAAACACATCTTTTGACGTTTGATTAATACATTTTTGGAGAAATGGATGTCGTGTGATGTCATCCTTTAAAGATTTTTAGTGAAAGGTGTTTAATTTGACTCGACTTTTTTTTAGCAATGAAATTTGATGGTTTTTGGTGAAGTTCTTGTACATAGAGGCTTGGGGTGAGCAAGAAAACTTAAAAACCAAAACCAACCTAAAAACCGAACTCAAATAACCAGCCGAAGCTAAAAATCATGGTTTAGGTTTTACATTTTCAAAAACCGACTTTTTCGGTTCGGTTTTGTCTAAAAACCGAACCGTAATAACCAAACCGAACTGATTTTAATGATATAATAGTACATATCTAATATAATATAAATAAAACACTAAATTAAATAGATTAAATTTACAAATTCATATTTTATTTTGTGGGTAGGTTGAGAATATATTTGTCATAACTTTTATGTGTATGCATAACACGTATGCTCTTTTACTTGATGATATATCAATGCATATTTAACAAAGATCATATTATGTGTGTTTGACTTGTTCTATATATATATGCATATGTGTAGAAATTTGAGATAACCAACTTTCTTAAAGTCAATAGAAGTTTAAAGAAGCATAAACAACTTTCTAACGTAAAATGAAGTTGTTGGTATGAATTAACCAAGCTTATATATAAATGATTAAAAACCGAATCAAAACCAATTGAAAAGCCCGAATTGACAAAAACCGATCGGTTTTAGTTTTAGGTTTTGTAAAAACAGAATATTTCCGTTTTGGTTTTGACTAAAGCCGTACTTGAAGGCGGACAATCGCCCAGAGGCTCAAAAATTTTAAAAGCCCCAAATGTTGGCCTTTTAAGTGATTACATACATATGTACACATATGTTTCTTTAAAAAATTAATATGTGATAATATCTTAAATGAGTCATATATCGAAGGTTTAAAAGTAATTTGCATTATATCTTATAACACTAATTTGCATTATATCTTATAACTCAAAAATAATTTTATACAACATTAATTTTTGAAGATCCTGTTATGGAATTTTCGCTCAAGGCATCTGAAAAATAAAAGATGGCCTTGTTCATGTACAATATCTATTCCACCTTCGGTGGAAAGTGTCCTTGCCATCGTCTGGTAAGGGAGCAAGAAGCAAATGACAATACTACGCATACAAACTTGTAAATTTTAGATGTTTAGGGTTGTTTGTTTACCACTTAATGAGTGGGCTCAAACCTCTTTTTCTCAAATAAATGGCTAAATTAAATATCACTCCAAACTACTTAATTTGAGAAACACCCCCTAAGTTCCTCTAAGTGATCATAAGCTAGAAGTACTTCTTAGATGAAAAGCATAATAACTCAGATACATGTCAAAAGACTCAAAATATTTTGTGGTTACCAGATTATAAGGGAAAAAAAGGTGATTTATACATTATACATTATGGGTGGTGATATGCATATTTTTTAAGCGATTGGGACACTCTAATTTAGAGTGTATTAACACTATCTACACTCACATGATTTTCTTATTTTCACCTCAGAAGTATAAATGTCGAGGCACTCTAAATTAAAGTGTCCAATCGATTTAAAAAGTCATAAATCACCTCCATACATTATACCCTGTCGGACTATGAGTGCCCAGATTATCACGTGCATGACGAGGATTCTTCTAAATAGTGTAAAATTTTGTGAAGACTGTACAAATTCATCACCCGATTTGAGAAATGCACATGGGCAAAATTTTGTGCTGAAAGTCTATGTTTAATTAGCCCATTTATATTTTATTAGAAGAAGATGGCCGCAAGAATGCGGCCATGGTCTGGGTTTTGTTTGAAAGATGTTGATCTCGTGAGATGGGGAGTGAGATCTTGAGTGTTTCTTGTGGTTGTGTTGTTGATTGTGGTTGTTTGTGGGTATTTATATCCCATGTTATAGTATAGATTGAAAGCATGAATTAAAAATGTATTAATGATTAGGCATTTTTTCTAAATTATATCGCACTTTTCTTTTTCATTAAACATGTTTAATGGAAGATATCTGTTACAATTGGGCTCTTTAAGACATTCAAATGAAATTCAGACAATTCAAATCTCATTGACTAATGACTCTTTAATTTCCTATTAAGGAAATGTTTTTGGTCTTAGTTTTTTTAAGACTTCTTATATTAGAAAGTCCCAAATGTTTTATATAGTAGTATAGATATGTCGTAAAATTTTTAGGCTGTACGTAATAAGGCAATAGGCGACGAGTCCTCAGCCTATGTGGCAATGGTCCGACGCGTCCCACTCTACTAAACATGGTCTCCAGCTACGCGTCCCCTAGGGACGAAGACGAGATGTGGGTCGCCTGGCCGACCTTCATGTGTGCGGTGCGTGTGAGTTTTTATTTAAAATGTATTTTTGTGGAGTATATTTTTTGTGGTATCGGTCTTCATGTTACACTTGCACCTATACTGATATTGAGTTTTGGCTTTCCCTGACATTATACAATGTAATATGGGTACGCTTAATGAAGTTGAAGGGGCCTCCTTTACCATGTTCTATGTTGGACAAGATTTAACATAAAGCTTGAATATGGTTTGCTTTCTAAGGTGTCTATTCCATTCTATCCGATATGACACAATTATATGCAAGGTGTACTAAGGGCCGGGTATATGGTGTTTATGAGAATTCGACATGTCTAAAGTAATTTTTGTTATACACATATTTTCTTTTCCGTGCGACTAGTTATATTGAATCATGGGTTCGCTACTAGATATGTGATATCACACAACTGGAGAGGATAAACATGGGCATGCACATGATCATTTGATCACTACAACAACAACAACAATATCCAATCCCGTCAAAGCAGTGTTTGACGATGATCATCTGATGGATCACTATAGCTAAAAAAGAATAGATGTAGCTCAAAATCTTAGTTTTTGTAAAAGCATTGATATAAATTTGAACTTTTGCAAGAATTAAAAAAAATAAAATTATTTTTTGTTTCTTTTTTTCTTAGTCATATCGGCGTAACGTAAACTTTTGAATTTATCTGAAATTCTGAATTATTTATGCGGAAAACGAAAAGGAAAAATTGATTTTGTATTCGTATGATCCCCACTTCCTTGTGACTTGTGACCTATCAAATTAAAATGAGATTGTAGTATCTTTGTGGGGTGAAATGTTGGATGCCATCTTAAAAGAGGTCGGAAAGCATAAATTGACAAAAGTTTCATATAAAAATCAACACCTTTTTTTTGTTGCCTCGTGTAGTCGTGTTAGCAAGAATATTCTAGAGACTTGATGATATGACTCTTCGTAAGAGTACAAGCTGATGACGTACCTTCCGATCAGGTCGAAGGACTTCTTTTCGGCATAAGTCGAATTTGCATAACGAAAGATCAAGTCTATTTTCATAAGTCATCGGTGGCGTAAAACCATTTATCATTAATATGGTTACCAGTTGGGAATTCGCCAATTGAAGGCCTAAGCCCTTCGGGGTCTTAGCTTGAAGACACTAAGACAAAGGAGAACATTGACTTGGTCTTCCCCCACGTTCCCACTATCTCCTTAGCTTCCCGCCAAGACAGAGAGAGTGGGATGAAGCCCTAGCGGTTACCACAAATCATGGGACGCCCCATGATCTCCGAACGATGTGCTAACACTCTCCAAGCTTATTTCTCTATCTATAAATAGGTTGGACGAGTCATTTCAATGGTATGTTCACTCAACAAGATTATTTCACATACTATACATTACTTACAACACATATCACATACTTACTCTCACATGCCAGAGATGGTTCGCGAGGTCCAACCCCCAAGCAATCACTTAATGAATTGTCTACTATTTCTTATTGCAGTTGGCTACAAGTTTGGCGAAGCATATCACCCTCATACCCTTCGATCACCATCGAAGGCACGGTCATCTGAATTATTGTACAATCGGTGGCGCCATCCGTGGGACCCGCTACAATTGGTCTCGTTATTCCAAACTTATAACCAAATATCACACTTACTACTTTTACGGCATGAATCAAGGAAGAGAAGATACTCCCTCGGGTTTCTCGACCTTGACACCAATCTGATCGTCGATCCTAACAACCTTCCCAACATAACCGCGTCCCACTTTCACCACACGATCTCACCTGAAATAACTCCCAACAAAGAATGCTTGACGCCGCCCAACCCCAACCGCTTATCGGTCCTGCTTTCGTCGAAACTAACCTCAAGCACCTGAGTCCTTATTTAGGGCTCAAGGAGGCAAACTCGGAACGTAAAGATGCGAAGGGAGTTGGAATACTCTAGTGATGAGTATGACGAAGAGATAGAGATGAAGACTAGGCCCTCGGCTCCTGGGGCTACAGTCTCAGTGCTGAGGATATGATCACCTGGAAGTCGAAGGCCGAGTGGAAGATGAGTGGGTTTCGAAGATGTTTCGGAGAGGGCTCCGACGAGAAGGGAAGGAACGATGGAAGGCTCCAATGGAAGGAGTCACCGAAGGGAGGTTACGGAGGTTAACTTGCCACCACTCTTGGCAGCCCACTTGGGGAGAACTAAAGCAGGGGTTCTGTTGGCGTAGAAGGCAATCCACCTCAAATGAATGGGGGATGAAATCTTCCTCCTCATGGTATTTACCCTCCTTTTCAGACTCAATCTTATCTCCATGGGGTCTATCCCCCTCCTAATAGGCAGACTAGCAACCCTAGCTTTCCTCAACCTTACGGGAACATGCCCTACCGGCAACCTATGGTATACCCTCAGTATCTTGTAGGAAACCATCCATCTTTTATGCCTACTGCTTACCCTCTTTATGCTAACCAAAATCCTGTCGGAGTACCTCCGAACCATAACCCATACAACACTGTCCCCACTTACATGCCACCTTATAACTGCCTTTATTCGGAGCCCACGGGTTCTACGACACCTTTTGTAAAATGGATAGAAGACTACCCTCCGCCCGACGGGTTGAAAATGCCCGCACGCATTAAATACGTATGATGGGAAGGGGACCCGGATAATTTCTTACATCCGCTCGAAGGGCTATTAGAATGCGTAAATGGGTTATGCGGTTGTTTGCCACATGTTCACGATACCTTGCGAGACTCCGTCGTATATGGTGGAATGGGCAAAAAGCATGTAGCATAGTAAATTTGGATGATCTTAAGGACAAGTTTAGATCACACTTTAGCCAGTAGAAGTTCACAACAACAAACAAAGGGAAAACGAGAGCACTAGGGCTTTCGTTACTAGATACACTGATGACACCTTGCAGATCCTGGGTCTGCACGAAGACCAGCGCATCTATGGTTTTGTGCATGGCCTGCGAAACAGAAGTCTGGTGGAATTCTTATCCATTGACCTTCCCACAACCTACAAGAGTTTGATGGAGAAGACGTACACCTGGATCAAAGCCAAATAGGTGGCTACTAATGGGGCTCCGATCGAAAGCAAAGAAAGTCACAACAAGTTCCTAAAGCACTCTTAATGGGAAGGGTCCAAAAACAGACACAAAGGCAGGGACAGGTTCACACCCTACAACAAAAACACCAACCACGGACTCTTGGCAAATCTGTCTAAATCTCCAAAGGAAATACTTGCTACGGAAAGGGTTGCGAAGGCATTCGAACCTCCCCCTCGTTTGGCAAGTAAAGGTAGAAGCATGGATACATCTAAGTACTGCTATTTCCACGAAGACTACGGTCACGACACCAACAGTTGTCGAGAGCTTAAAAAACAGATAGATAAGGCCGTGAAGTCTGGCCAATTGGGACATTTGGTGAAGGGTATAAAGAAAGGTAAAGAAAAGATCTCCGATACACAGTTGGGGAAAGATACCACGCCTGTCGAAGCTCCAATCCTCATGCTTCACAGGGATGATTCTGGTTTAAAGAGAAAAGCAGCAGAGAAAGTTTATGCGGGGTAGGGGACGTAACGTTCCCTTCGATTACTGGTAGAGTTCTCTTGAATGACCCCGTGGTCATTAAAGTCTTAATCTCCAACAGGGAAGTGAATAATGTTAGACTACATAAAACCCGTAGGTATAACTTTATTGAAGACCATTATTTATAATGGTAAAACCCTAATTCCCAAAACCCACAAACCGGGCTTGGGCCTAATTATCCACTAATACTCCCCCGCAGTTCGAGCGACGAAATCGCGAAAGCTCGAACTGGAGTAGTAAACTAAGAAAGCAAAACAAAACAATAACCAAAATAAAACGGAATAACCCAAAGTATCCCCTATTCTAATTTTTTTGTTTAAGGATAACCAAAGTATCCGAAGGATAAACCCGTAGGTATAACTTTATTAAAGACCATGTTAAACTACATAAAACCCGTAGGTATAACTTTATTGAAGACCATTATTTATAATGGTAAAACCATAATTCCCAAAACCTACAAACCGGGCTTGGGCCTAATTATCCACTAATAAATAAAGCCTACTTGGACTGCGGAAGCTCCTGCGAAGTCATCTATGAGCATTGTTTTCTAAAGCATAAGCCTTCGATACGGTCGAAGAGGGTAGACTCAAAGATACCTTTGGTAGGATTCTCAGGGGAACATTCATGGCCTCTGGGAGAAGTCCCTCTGGAGGTAACGATTGGAGAATGAAGGCTAAAGAGAACAGAAACCCTGGTTTTCGCGATCGTAAGGTCTGAATCTCCCTACAACCTGTTGATAGGGAGAACCGCAATGCAAAAAATGGGTATCGTTGTCTTCACCATACATGCTGCGATCAAATTCCAAACACCCTACGGTATTGGAATGGTATTCTCTAGCTACAGCGTGAAGAAGCCTACAGATGTAGGGAAAAGGGTCAGACAAAATCCTGAAGAAGTTTCAAAGGATATTCTCAGCTGCACTGATGCCGAAGAGCGTATCGTGGTAAATGACCTACATCCGGAACAGACGGTGGTCATTGGAAAGTAACTCCCTGCCACCTTTAAGGCAGAATTGGAGAAGTTATTAAGGGCTAACGCAGATGTCTTTGCATGGACATACTATGATATGACGGGGGTCCCCAGAACCCTCATCATAGATGGAAAGCCCTTCGGCACAAAACACAAGCTCAACGAGTTCAAGCACATAGAGCCTATCAAGCAGAAACGTCGAAGCCTTGCACCAGAAAGGAACGTAGCAGCATGCAAGGAGGTGGACGAACTCGTAGGGGCATGCATACTCAGGGAAGTGAAGTATCAAACCTGGGTAGCCAACCCGGTAATGGTTAAGAATCCGAGGAGAAGAAGACGAGGAGAAAACAGCTAGCAAAGGTTACCATCAGATACAGATGGCAGAAGAAGACGAGGAGAAAACAGCCTTTTTTTACAGGAAAAGGCGTATATTGCTACAAAAAGATGTCCTTCGGTCTAAAGAATGCAGGTGCCACCTATCAAAGGCTAGTGGACAAAGCCTTCAGCAAGCAAATAGGAAGGAAACTCGAAGCATACGTAGACTATATGATCATCAAAATTAGGACGGAGGAAGACCTACTCTCCGACATAAAAGAAACCTTCGATCAGCTTCGCGCCATCAACATGAAGTTAAACCCTAAGAAATGTTCTTTCGGTGTGGAGGAAGGGAAATTATTGGGGCACCTGATCACAAAGCAGGGAATCAAAGCTAACCCTTCGAAGGTCAAAGCCATCATGGACCTACAGGCTCCTAAGTCTCTCAAGGATGTACAAAGTTTGAATGGAAAGTTAGCATCCCTCAGCAGATTCTTATCGAAGGGTGCAGACAGGTCCTTACCATTCTTCAAAACACTCAAAGGCTGTACAGATAGAAAGATGTTCAAATGGAGCATGGATGCGGAAGCTGCCTTCCAAAAACTCAAGGAGATCATGGCAATTCTACCTACACTTACTGCCCCAATCAAAGGCGAAGTGTTATTTATGTACATCGCAGCCTCCTTCGAAAGTATCCGTGCTATTTTATTGGCAGAGATGGAAAAGAAGCAAATCCTTATCTACTTTGTTAGTCGAGTTCTTCAGGGAGCTGAGCTGAATTACCCGGAGCTGGAAAAGTTGATCCTAACCTTGGTTCATGCTGCAAGGCGCCTTCAAAGTTACTTCCAGGCTCATCCCATAACCTGCTCACTGACAAACCAATCAAGCAGATACTATCAAAACTAGAGAAATCTGGAAGGATAGCTAAATGGGCCATCGAACTACGAGAGCATGAAATCGAGTACAAGGGTAGGAACTCAGTCAAAGGGAAAATACTGGCAGATTTCTTAGCAGAGACACCCTCCGAGCCGAAGGGTTCGTGAAAATATGATGGATATTATTTTAACATTTTGCTGAAACGCTTGCATTCTTGAAAACCTGAGAACTCACCAACTATTTCGATAGTTGACCCGTTTTTTACATGCTTTTCAAGTGATCTTCAGTAGAGTGGACGTATACGAAAGCAATTGCATGGACACACTTTTTCAAATGTTGTATAATGTTTAAAAACGAATATCTTATCGTTGGAAACTTACCATTCGACACTTGTTGTAAAACTTATTTTAATATATGAAGTTTTTCTTTAAATCTTGTATGATGTTACCTATAATTTATGCGATGTACTATGAGATATTGCACTTCGTGTTTCCGCCTTATCGGGGTGTGACATATGTTGATTGTGGTGCTTCTATGCACATGACTCCGTCTACGTCAAATCCTGATTCCTTTGTTCCTTATTCAGGTTTTGAAAAGTAAGTACTTGCTTATCTCTCATATTGGCGCGTCTTCATTATCTTCAGGTCATGCTCTATTAGATTTATTAGTAGTTCCATATGTTACTAAAAACTTGCTTTCCATTAGGAAACTGACATATGATTATCATGTTAATGTTTATATTTCTAATCCTATGTTTGTCATTCATAATCGTGAAACAAAGGAACTTTTGGCTCGTAGTAAGCTTGAGCATGGTCTGTATGTGTTGAATCAAGGACAACACGCATTTGTGGCAGCTTTACAATCAAAGAATTCTATCGCATCTCATGAACAATGGCATTCTCGATTGGGCCATGTTTCTTTTTCAGCTATTTCTTATTTAAATAAGGTTGGGCACCTATATCTTACATCATTATTGCCCACACCAACTCTATGTTCATCATGTCAGCTAGCGAAAAACAAATGTTTATCATTTCCTTTGAATGAAAAACGTTGCTTAGTTATTCTTGATATTATACATTGTGATTTATGGGACCTGCTCATGTTGCATCTACAAATGGTTATTTATATTATGTTTTTTTGTGGATGACTTCTCTCGATTCCCTTGGTTTTATCCTATGCATTT
Source organism: Chrysanthemum lavandulifolium (assembly GCA_022545495.1). Classification (NCBI taxonomy): domain Eukaryota; kingdom Viridiplantae; phylum Streptophyta; class Magnoliopsida; order Asterales; family Asteraceae; genus Chrysanthemum; species Chrysanthemum lavandulifolium. The sequence goes on along the minus strand of CM040240.1, from coordinate 248,100,129 downwards.
AAAATCATAAATTTATAACATACTGGTTGCTTTCGTCAGTTTAGCACAAAATCAGTTCTCTCGCTTCATAATGGTATTTCAAAGTGACGGAGGTACTAAATTTGTCAATACGCGTGTACGAGATTATTCCATTGAAAAAGGCACCCAATATTGTCTTTCTTGTCCATATACATAGAAAACGGGTATGCAGAACGTAAACATCGCCACTTAACTAAAACTGGAGTCGCTATATTATTCAATGCCCATGCACCTATAACTTTTTGGGTTGATGGTTGGCAACAACCGCCTACATCAATAATAGGGTACCATATATGGTTTTGGAGAATAAATCTCCTTTTGAGTTACTATTCTTTGCCGTTCCACACTATGCTAATTTTCACGTTTTTGGTTGTGTGTATCATATCTACGAGATTATTCGGTGAATAAATTATCTCCATGTAGCATCCCTTGTATCTTTATTGGGTATAGCAATCAATATAAAGGTTACCGTTGTCTAGATCCTTCTACGTCTCGTATTTATACAACTCGTCATGTACAATTTGACAATGCTTTCCATTTTCTGGTGCATCAAAGGGCATATGTCATGCCACTTTGGAGGTCTTAAATTTTTATGACCCAATACATTTCTCTCATGCACCATCAACTACTGACGTCCAACAGTCATCCAAGGGAATGCGACCAGTCACCCACCCTACAACAGTACGAATACATTGCCCATCTTGTACTAAGCCATCGATCTCATCAATTGAATCTCCAATAAGTGCCCAGGAGACCACTGCATAATCCATCTCTTCCACCACAAGTTTTGTTGCACCTGTTTCTCAACCAAACAAGGCAATCACTCCATGGTTACTCAATCTAAGGCTGTAATTTTTAAAACTTGTCACATTGCATATCTAACTCATGTGTCTTCTACTCCTCTTCATCAGGCTCTCTTTACTGCTAAGGAACCGAAGGGTTTTAAATCTGTTGCCAAAAACCTACAACGGGTTACTGCTATGTGATAAGGATTTAAAACATACGTTTTTAGGGGGTCATTTAAGCCCTAAATCGATACATTTAATATCCGTTACTCCTTAAAATTGTTCCTTTTTCACATTTTAGGTCTTTTGAAAGCAAAATGCTGGAATCAAGCATATTTGGATGAAAAGGAGAGAAAACATGAAGAAAAAGGCAAAGTCAAGATCAAAGGAAATTTTGCAAGCCTGACGGCGTCCCAACCAAAAAGTGACGCCGTCCCTAAGGAAGATTTCAGATCAAATTACAAGCGACGGCTCAGGTGAAAAAGAGGTTCTAAAGCATGACGACGTCACGCCTAAACTCTGGAAGGTGTCTCCCTTATTTTCTACACCAGACACCCAAGAACCATCTCAAGAAGACGTCCTTCATGAATACAAACGGTGTCACACTCATCAACTGACGCCGTCCCAACGATGACTTGGCCCAACCGAAACCCTAAAGACGGTGACCTAACGGCGTCACCATCAAAAGGCGACGTTGTCGCACTTGTAAATCTATATATATAATTTGATTTTTCTACATTTAGGAGGTAGAATTTTGGAGAGCAAACCCTAACTCGTGTGTAGTCCGACATGGACAGTATTTTAGGGTTCCAAACCCTTTTTTACATCATAAAATAAGTTTGTTAATCTATCATATCATTATGTCTACCCTATGTTTAATCGTTTGTGTGTATGCATGCTTATTTACCATGAGTAGCTAAATAATTATTGTGTTTGCTTAGATCTATAAAACCTAGTTGTTAATTATTATTAGGTTGTATCTTGTCTTGATTGGTAGAAGCTAGAGTAAGGAAAACTGGCTTCTTCTTTAATTGTTGCAAGCTTGAACGTCATAAATAACAAAAAGATTGAGAGTGCACTTGAGCCATCGTTGTGTTTATTGCGTGAGTTGTAGCTTTAGGATAATAGAGTATTCGGGGGAGATACTACGGTACTTGGCGATCCCGGATAGTCTAGAGGAGAGTTACAATTCATAGAACTAGGGAATTAGGCACTCCCCTATGACCAAATGGAATACAATGCACCAATTAAGATGAGGATGTGACAATTCAACTGACCAATAAGAGATAACTAGGGAGTAAGAACATCTAAGTAAACACACTTTTAATCATTATAAGAGCACACCTACATAAACATAGCCTATCTTTCCTTTTCGTTGTTTAAGTAGTTAATTAGTTTAATTAAAGAGTAGTTAAAATTGGTAGAAGTACCACCCCCCACTTCTATACCCCAAGATATTTACCTTGATTTCTAAAAAACATAAAAGACTAAAAAGAATCTCCCTCAACCTTACCTTCTCATCATACATCTCTTCCTAGCAACTCTATTCCCCTAGAGAACGATCAACCCTCTGGGCTTACCCATACTACACTACAATGATTAGGTACACTGCCTAGAGGCTTGTAAAGCTTTCAGAGAAAAGAAGTCTTCGACCCCAACCCTCGCTATCAAGTTTTGGCTCACGGGGATCGTAATAGCTAGTTAGATTTCTATCTCGTTTAGGTCTACTCGCTTGATTCCTATCAAGTGAGTTTTTTTCTTTTTTCTTAGCTTTATTTTAGTCTATCTTTCTCTTTGTGTTTTTGTTCGTAGCCTTGTCACTTTTTCGTCATGGAAGGTAACAATCCACCCAACAATGGTCTACCACATCATCCACTACCACCACCCAATCAACCACCACTCGACCCGCCAAGATGTCGTACTCTTAGTGAATACTCTAGACCGAGCCATCAAGGCTATAGGAACACCATTGAGCTCCCAATTCAAGCTCAAACTACAGCCCTGCGATCCGACACCATCCGGTTGGTGCAAAACGGATATGCATTCCATTGACTTCGTTCCGAAGATCCTAATCAGCATTTCAAGGATTTCCTTAAAATTGTTGATTCTATTGACCTTGATGCTACCACTCGGGGAGACCACGCGATTGCGTCTCTTCCAATTCTCTCTATGGGACCAAGCTAGTAATTGGCTAGAGCGACTTCCCGCAGGATCCATCTCAAGTTGGGATGATCTCACCACTTGTTTCTTCGCCCAATTTTTCCCACCGGGGAGAGCCACCAAGCTAAGGAATGACATCTTGATGTTCCAACGATGTCAAGGCGAAACTGTAACACCCTAGGCAAATCCCACATCGGTACGTGGCCCGGAGAGATCTTGGGCTCATAAGATAACATTCGCCTTTACAATGACACAATGCGTTTGTGGTCTCTGCGCAGTGGAGTTCTTAGGAACTTGCGGTTAAGCGTGCTCATGTGAGTAGTCTTGGCTTGGGTGACTCACGGAAGTCTTTACAAGAGGCCACAAAACAAAGTCGTGAGCTGCGCCCAAAGCGAACAATATTTTGGTCCGATAAGGCGGGGTGTTACAAGTGGTATCATAGCCACCCCGAGCCGTTCGGGATGGTGGGGCAAACCTCATCGAGGACGATGAGTCCCTATGGGGGTGATTGTAACACCTTAGGCAAATCCTACATCGGTGTGGCACGGAGAGATGTTGGGCTTATAAGATAACATTCGACTTACAATGACACAACGCGTTTTGTGGTTCATCGTGGGTGGAGTTCTTAGAACCGGCGGTTAAGCGTGCTCATGTGAGAGTAGTACCGACTTGGGTGACCTGCCGGGAAGTCTTCAAATGAGGCTACAAAAACAAAGTCGTGAGCCTGCGGGCAAAGCGGACAATATTGTGGTCTGAGTAGGCGGGATGTTACAGAAACCCTTTATGAGGCGTGGACTCGATTCAAGGACTTACTCTACAAAGTCTCTCATCACGGCATGGATCTTTGGCTCCAAGTCTAAATCTTTTATGATTATGTCAATTTCCTCACAAAGTGATCCATTGACCGAGCGGCCGACGGAAGGCTTAGCAATCTCAATGCTGATGAGTCATGAGATATCATTGAAGAGCTCGTCGGTCAGCCGTATGAAAATTGGAGTAAATCTCATGAAACTCCTAAAAGCACGGTTAAGGCCATATTGGTACCTTGTAGTTCTTCTAACATCACCGAAGAGCAACTTTGTGCTATTGAAAAAAAGATCGACTATTTAGTTGAAAACAAAAAAAAATGTCTGGACCAACCCCTCGATCGCCGGTTAACTTCGCTGACTAATCCAGTAACCCAACACCCATTTCTGAATCGCCTAGTCGTGAAAGAAACCCCGCTTCCCTAAAACGCTTTCGTTCTTCCTCACCAATACCACTTTCACCGAGCTTCAATGCACATATGAGAGAATATATGGCGTCTCACTCGGAAAGATTAGCTAAATTTTAGGAAGAAGTTTATAAACAAAGGGAAGAAATGCAAGCAAAAATAGTTGAAATGATGAACCTAGTGAAGGAGTACACTAAGACGAAGGCTCTCGAAAAGGTGTTAGTAAGAAAAGATGACCGCGCTGCCCCCACTATGTTCGTTAACGCCATTTCCATTGTTCGTGATAAGAAGATCACAAACCAACCTAGTAATAAAGATGGGGTAGTAGAGGAAAAAGATATTGGGATTGAGGAAAATAGCTCGAGTTGTAAGGATGAAGGCAAGGCTAAGGAATTAGATAAACCTAAGACTGTAGGGCACTACCTTAAGCATGAAATCAATAAGAAAACCATTGTTAACCAAATAAGCAATTTTAGGTACAATGATGCTCTTAGGAAGACCTTCTTAGGTGACATAAAGGAGGAAGAATATGATACTATTCCTATGGGGCCTTTGTACGAGGCAATTCTTAAGAAACCAGTAGCTAAGAAACAGGAAATTTGTGGGAACTTCATAATACCGTGTAGCATTGGTGACTTAGAAGATATAAAAGCCTTAGCTGACCAGGGATCCGATGTAAGCATAATGTCGTTATCAATCTATAATAAGTTGACTAAGGAGAAACCAACCAAGACTAATCTTAGACTTTCCCTAGCCAATCATTCATATGTTTACCCCTTAGGAATAGCAGAGGATGTATTAATTGAGGTTGCAAGTAGCATATATCCGGTGGATTTTTCAATTGTAGATATTGAGGAAGATGAACACATGCCCCTCATTCTTGGAACACCTTTCATAGCCACCGCCAAGGCAACAATCAAATGCCGTGAGGGTGTTATGGTACTTAAAAGTGGTAAAAGCAAAGTTAGGATACCTATAGCTCCAATACATCCTTTGAAGTTTAAGGAAAAGAGAAGGGATGATCATGATTTGCAAGTTCGCAATAGCGATGTTAGGAGAAAAATCATTGAATGGGAGGAAAAGATTAGGGAGTACAAGGATAAGGAGATTGAATTAGGAGAATGGACTGCAAAACGGTTAAAAATGAGTGTGTAAATACTCATCATTTTTGTTAATTCGAATCGCAAAACAGTTAAAAATGCTCGATGTGCATCAAAACACCGAAAATATCACAAAAATGCATTTTATATGTTTTAGATGCAAAATGTTCAAAATCGATGAAAACGAGCAAAGTTTACATAATTGGCGCTTTCATCCCACGACTTTCGTAAAATGGCAAAATCACCCTAGGCATTTATTTTAAAAGAAAAGTCACCAAAGGTCCTTTTGGAATCATAAATTGTCATATATAGTCCTTTGGTGGAAAATCCAAAAATAATTGAGAAATTACAGTTTAGTCCCTGAAAGTCCAAAAAATGGTCAAAATTAGTCCTTGGAAATTTCAAGAGTGTCAAAACTAAACCTTGGTCTATTAAAGGTTGGCAAAACTAGTCCTTGGATTACTATTCCTAATTTACAGAATTGGTCCTTTGGTTTTGAGAAGTTGCAAATGTGGTCCTTGTGTTTAATAAATCCAAACCGGACCTAATTAATAATCCAAGCCCAAACCATAAACCCCAGGCCCAATCATATTACCCGGTCCAAATCCATGACCCGACCAAACCCAAACCCAATGTTTAAACAAAACAAACCCGCCCTTTTCCCTGCTATCCCGACACTTGTGTCTCGCAACCCCTCCTCCACCACCTACAACCACTCTACTTCACACCTTTGTCTCCCCACCTCACCTAACTTCCCAATGCATTAAATGCATTCTCTTTCCTGTCTCGATATCAAAACCGCTTTTTCCGCCAAATTCATCCAATGGCCAAGATGGTTCTAAAGACATCCAAAGGCTCATATTGTTGCTGGGATCCACTCAGAAAGGTGAGAGAAAGAGTTGGGAGCATATAAAAAGGCAAGAGGAAGCAACAAAGAAGTAGTTAGTTAGTTTTTTTTTATAATGTATGTCGTTTTTAAGTTTAACTTGTCTTAGCTAGCTCTCAATTGAAATTTTCAGTTATTTTGTATCAAGCATAGTAGTTTTAATGTATTGCAACTCTCTTAAGTCTCAAATTCAGTTTATGTTCATGTTTTCAATTTTATTGTTAATCGTTGGATTTTCTAATTTCAAACTCGAATATCAAGCTTCAATTAGCTTCTTCCAAGTTAAAACAAGGTTATATTAGCTTATCATAGCTTTTTATAAGCTTGTGTTTAAGTTTTAAGCAAAAGTGAAACACAGTCAACGAAAGTCAATTTGGAGCAAAAATGGTATGAATTGAAATGGGTTGAATCGTGTCGGATTTGGGTTGATTTAGAAGCAGTGGGTTAATTTAGAATAGGTAGTGGTCCTTGTTTCACTGTTGGCTAGCCATAGTGGCTTTGGACATTTGTAAGTGATTTCCACATGATTCTTGCACTTAATGTATTTGTAGTCATTATCTGTCAAGACCTGTTCTAATAGTAGTAATTAGGTTAAGTTAAGATAGTTTATTCATAATCTATGTTTATCCAGTGATAGTTTAGTTTTAATTTGCAAAACAATCAAATTAGGGTGTGTTTGGATTAATCATTATATTTGTCTCGTAGGTATAGCGTAGTTAACTTCTTTTGGTTCATGTTTACTAAGTTTACTTGAGCATATATCAGTCATTATATTGAGTCTGCAAACACCTAAAGTCAAACATCATCAAATCTGTCAATACTGCTCCACTGTTGGAATTTTTGGATGTGCAAACTCTTTATTTGTGTTTAGAAATCTTAGGCAGTGCTTGCATTGGGTTTATTACACATTAATACATCAAGATCAGTCCTACATTTGCATTGAAATCTCACAAAAGTCAAACTGGCAACTGATTTTCAAAAGTCAAAACATGTCAAAACAGTTTTCAGAACTTGCAAGATTCGCATGTGTTTCATTAAAGCTTTTAGGGTCTCGTTTTTGGTCTATAAGTAGTCTACTAGGTGGTCTTTAAGACCTCATATCTGCTTTTAGCTTAAGCTCTCGGATAAGCTTGTGCATAAGCTCAAAGTTAGGTCCCGTGCCTCGCTCCAACACTCACTTATATTGAGTTTTTCTCAGCTTTTGTGCAAGCCTGCACAGAGCTTATAAAAGCTTGTTAAGGTCTGGTATTTGGGTTATAAGTAGCCACTTAGGTCTAATTTAGGTCTTAATATTTGGATTTTGCTTTTAAGCTTATTTGAGTGCTTATCTTGTGACTGCAAGTAGGAACTTAAAAACTGTTTTAGTACTTTAATCAAAATCATCAAATCATTGAAACTTGCATATCAGTGGTTGTAGCTTGTTGATTTCTGTTGCATTTGATCACTTTTAGTATATCATAGTTTCTGTTTTCAGTTGGTAGCTTGTTTGGTTCATTTGGCTTATTTTAGTGCTTATTTATAAGCACTTGTAACATCAGTTTCATATTCTTCCAAGCAACCATATGTTTTTCCAATTTTCCTAGCTTCCTTATACTATTTTAGAGTTTTCCTGAAATTTTCAGATTTTTCCAAGCTTGTTTGCTATTTTCCTTAATTTAAGTAGTTTTTAAGCATTTTTAATTAGCAATTAATACAAAAAAATTCAGAAAAGGTTCAAAAAAATAACTTTTCATTTTTCTTAGGATTAGATAAATATAAGAAGACAAAAAAGTAATTTTCCAGAATTTTCATAGTTTATTTTGTAATTTTAGTAATTTAATTAGTTTTAATAGTTTAAAATTCCTATAAAATAGAAAAATAATCGAGAAAAATACAAAAATAGTTTTGAAAATTCTATTTTGATATTTTAGATTTTTCTAAGTCTTAATTTTATTTTTCTAGGTTTACGTCACAATTTCTTGTATTTTAGGTCATTATTTAATAGTTAAAAATAGTTTTTAATTAGATAATTAGTTTTAAAAATAATTTTCTTTTTCCATAAATTTTATTTTATCATTAGGATTGTAAAAATGTATTTTTCATATTTTTAGGGTTAATATTGTGTAAGTTTTACTTTTTAATTTGTACGTCGCGTAGTTTTTAATTTCAGTTTCGTAAAAACATAAAAACAAAAACATCATTTTAATTACAGTGATAGCGTTTATTTAATAGATTTTATCTTTTTAATTTCCTCTAATTTGCATTTAAGCCATTGTAATTTGTTGGCTTTTCCTTAGTTATAATCATATTCACAAATCTCTTTTCCATTCAAATTTCTCGATCACTATTCGTTGATTGATCCATTGCATAGCTCGCTGGGACATAACGACCCGGGGAGACTCTATACTCCTCAGATCTTCATTGCATTCGTTCTGGCGGTTTAACCTTGTTACGGTCCGCCATTCACAAGTGGCGTGCTTGTGTGATAAAGCTTGACTGCTCGGGCGCATCAAATTTTTGGCGCCACGCCGAGTCAGTGTCGATCTATCTTCCGCTTAGCGATTAGTTGTTTGAATACTCACTCATTTGTTTATATCATCCATATCTATCTATATATATATCCATATTTTCTTATAAAAATCCAAAAACCCAAAAACAAACCAAAAACGATAAAACACAAAAATATTTTTCTTTTGTTTCTATATATGTATCAAAAATAAAAATACAAAAAGATTCGTGTTTTCTTTAATAAATAACAACTTAAAAGATTACCACCGCAAACCAAGGCAAAGGCACTACCTAACTGGGGTGCGACCATAATAAGTTCTCGAACTAAAGATTTAAAACTTGCCTTTGTGTCCTTGTGATTGGTGTACCTTTTCAAAGAAGCCATTCATATTGTGATTATTGGTTAAGTTCATCGTTGTTTTGCCTCGATTTTGTGTTAATTGATTTTGTTGTGATATCGACGCTTCGCAACCGTAAAACCCATAAAGATTCTTCTCACCCCAATTTTTATAAAACGCCTTCATAATTCTCATTCTCATCTCGAAAGATTTTCATAATTCCATTTCTCTCCTTAGCTCGAGATCCCTTAGAGTTAACTCTAGTGCATGCGCACTCGCTCTTCTAGATCATTGAGTCCTTTGCGTGATCTAGCGAAATTCCTAGAAGACGTTCGAGACGTCTTCGCCCGAATAGTCGAACCCGAGATTCGTACTATTTCAAGCAACAATATGGCGCATTTAACGCATTATGGCGGAAATGCTCCGTGCACCCACCGAGGGTTATGGAGATGCCATCATTCTACCAAGAATCAACTCGATCACTTTGAATTGAAGACACATTTAATCCAACTTGTGTCACGAATCAATTCCACGGGTTTGATCGTGAAGACCCGTATGCACACATCCGCTGGTTTAACAAGTTGACTTCAACTATCAATTTCAAGGATGTGCCACAAAAGTAATCAAGTTGATGCTTTTCCCATTCTCACTTGAGGGACAAACGGATTTGGCCGAAAAGAACCCCTCGATCCATCGAAACTTGGGAGGATCTTGTTCAAAAGTTTGTGAATTATTTCTTTCCTCCATCAAAGACGACTAACCTTAAAATGAAATTTCGATTTAGTCAAAATTTCGATGAAAACTTTGGAGAGGCATGGAGAGATTCAAAGATCTCCTCGAAATGCCCCATCATGAATTCACCGAGCTTCAACAAGTCAATATCTTTACAATGGGTTGAACGGTAATGATCAAGATTCCTTGAATGCACCGAAGCGGCAATATCTTGAATCGAGACCTAAAGATGTGATTGAGATTTGCGAGCAAAATCAAAAGTTCCTATTTCTCGCAACAAAGTCAATACTCCTAACCCTCCTTCTTCTTCTTCATCCAAGAACTCTTCGAGTTAGCGACTCCGATAGTCGCTCTAACGGATGCCATCCGTTGTATGATTAAGGATGTTAAGGAAATCAAAAGCGAAATTCATAAGCTCGAACTACCAAAGCCGTAAACAAGGTGTGTGAAACTTGTAGTGGTCCACATGCGATTATGATTGTCAAGCAACCGATGCTTCCTTTACCAAGCTCCCGTAGCTTCGTGAAACCACAATCAATACCGACCACGGTTGATCCTCACTACCGCACCTAGCGGTATGACACCACCGGTTTTCCTCCGTGCAAAACCATGGCAATCAAAATCGCTTTGTTCGAATCAAGGACAAAATTTTAATAACTCTCAAAATTTCAATCAAAACCGAACAATTTCAACCAACCTTATCAAGCTCCTAATCATCAAAGTTATCAACAACCTCCTCAAGCTCCCATGCCGAATGACTTCATGAAAATGACCGAGGCAAACATACGATCAATGCAAACTCGGATCAATAACATGAGAGTTGAGCTTAAAAGGAAATTGATACCACAATGTCTCGGCGGACAAATGAGTTAAAGAATATGATGAGCGCTTCATGAACATGAATATGAACAAAGCTTCATCATCTTCTGGAGGACTCCCAAGCAATACAATTCCTAATCCCAATGCCGAGTTGAAAGCCGTCACCACTGTAGTGGTAAGACGCACATGGACCTTCGACTCTATGCCCCTCCTCTTGTGGCATTGAGTCAAGTTACCAAGGAGACAACGGACAAGGTGCATTATTCAAGCCCAATGGCATCAAGACACGTCCCACCTTCGGTAGTCCAAGCTTTAAGTCCGAACCCGACATTCGAATAAAAATTCGAGCCGTAAACACTTCCATCTCGGCTCAAAAGTCTAGTCGCCTTCCTTACCCATCAAGAATGAATGATGAGAAGCTCAAAGACAAAAACAAAGAGCAAATGGAAAATTTTTCCAAATCTTCAATGAGCTTCACTTTGATATAAGCTTCGTTGATGCTCTCGCTCTAATGCCTAAATTTGCATCCACGCTTAAAGGCTTACTCACCAACAAAGATAAGTTGTCCGAGATGGCGAAACCCTCTAAATGAGCAATGCTCAGCCCATTCTTAATAAGCTTCCGAAAAGCTTGAAGATCCCGGCGGTTTTTAATCCCGTGTGATTTCTTGGGATGTTTCAATGCTCCGCCTGGCCGATCTTGGCGCTAGCATTAACCTCATGCCACTCTCGATGGAAGAAACTATCCTTCCTAAACTTTCATCCACTGTATGACACTCGAGCTAGCGGACCGCACTGTGACTCGTCCACTGGGATAGCCGAGGATGTCGTGATGAAAGTGGGAAAGTTTCACTTTCCTACCGACTTTGTTGTAGTAGACTTTGATGCGCATCCTAGAGTTCCCTCATCTTAGGGAGAGCTTTCTTGAGAACCAGTCGTGCTCGATTGATGTGTTTGTCAAGAGTTGACCATACGGGTCGACAACGAAGAGCTCACATTGAAAAGCAACCTAACTCCAAACCTCTCAGACAAACAGAGTGTTGCCACAATTGATCAAAGATCCGAAGATTCAATGCAACACTCTCAAATTTCACGAGCTAAGAGGAGTTTTCAAAACGAGATGAGCTTAAAGCTTTAAAATTACCCCGGTTCAAACAAATGGTTTGAAAGTCGTACTGTGAAGTCAAGAGTGTTCTTGATGATGATGATGATCTAGAATCGGAGACTTCATCTAAGTGGTGGAAACCGCTAGCTCTAAGAGCACCACTTGTCCCACCTCCTAATCGCTTTGTCGCATCGAGCTTGTTAACTCGTGGATGAAACCAAACTCTCTTACGCTTCATCCGAGTTGGATGATGATGTTTGTGATCCAATGGAGACATTCTCCCATTGATGAATTGCTCAAAATGATCCATCATCTTCTAGTCTTATTCCCGACTCTTCCATCCCTTCTCTCACCCCGATGAGGAAGATGACAACTTTGGAATGAAGTCGATGCATTTCTTAGTGATGAGTCAATTCCAACGGAATTGATAACACTTACTTTGATCCGGAGGAGACATCCTTTTCCGAAAATCATTGATTGAAGAACCGCTTTCCCACCCTCCCTCCCGGACATCTTCTTGACAATCACCATCTAAGCTTCAAGTTTAAGCTTAAAGATGTCGAACCGGTGATTTGCTTCTCTCTGCGAGGAATGGACTTGCATTCTCATGTACGCCTTTATTCCATTCTTCACAGATGGTGTGGTTGCTCTTTCCCTTTTCTTTTCGGAATGAGGACACCATCTTTGACCCGGTATCATCCTTTATAGTTTCTACTATTAACAATACCGCGGTTATATCTCGTCGGTGTGGAACTTTCTGATGTTCATATGTTTATTAACATTGTGAACGAAAGTCCGATCGAGATTGGTTTTCCACGTTACTTTCCCCATGAACAAATGAATGCAGGGATCTAGTCAAGCTAGCGACTCGGTAATCAAAAACAGTAGCATGCCATATGGGTTCTCACCCATATTTATGTCTTCTCACTTCTTTCTACCACCCTAGTGTGGGGGGGGGGGTTACCTCACATGTTTTGTATATAATGTCTTCTTAAAAAAAAAAATCATCTTTCTAAATAATGGCCGTAGTATTTCCCTTTACGTTTTTGTTTCGCATAACAACGGTACTTTGAATATTGAGGGCAATATTCATCTCTAGTGTGGGGGTTCTCACGAATTTTATCATGTAATTATACCGCCTAATCCCCGTTTTTGGCCAAAATTTTTTTAGTAAGTGTTCTACACTTTCTCATCGGTTATCATCCGCCATGTCTCAGAAGACAAAAGGATTGGCTAATCCAGAGCAAACGGCTCTTGGTAAAGATATCTCAAACCGTTGACGGCTTGCAATTTGCCCAAAATTGTATGGTATTCAACTCACCATATCCTAAAAGTGAAGAGTCACTAGCCCGCAAGTTTATGGCTTGTGGTAAAGGCAAGGAAAACCATAATTGGTAATCACCACCAAAGATAATATTGATAATTTATCTAAGAGTTTGCTAGTCCAGAAAACGGCTTCGTAAAGACAAATCAAATCCGTTGGAAGTCGGTGGTTTGCTCAAAATCACATGGTTATCGGTTGTACCATGGTTCTTACTTGAACTCGAAACATTTGGCTACTCCGAAGTAATGGCTTTTGGTAAAGAGATTCAAATCTATTATGTTTTCTCAAAAGATTGCTAGGGACTAGCAATAGTTTAGTGGGGGATTGATGAGTGTAAATACTCATCATTTTTGGTTAATTTTGAACCGCAAAACGGTTAAAAATGCTCAAGAATGCATCAAAACACCGAAAATATCACAAAATGCATTTTATATGTTTTAGATGCAAAATGTTCAAAATCGATGAAAACGAGCAAAGTTTACATAATTGGCGCTTTAAATCCCCGACTTTCGAAAATGGCAAAATCATCCCTAGGCATTTATTTTAAAGAAAAGTCACCAAAGGTCCTTTTGGAATCATAAATTGTCATATATAGTCCTTTGGTGGAAAATCCAAAATAATTGAGAAATTACAGTTTAGTCCCTGAAAGTCCAAAAAATGGTCAAAATTAGTCCTTGGAAATTTCAAGAGTGTCAAAACTAAACCTTGGTCTATTAAAGGTTGGCAAAACTAGTCCTTGGATTACTATTCCTAATTTACAGAATTGGTCCTTTGGTTTTGAGAAGTTGCAAATGTGGTCCTTGTGTTTAATAAATCCAAACCGGACCTAATTAATAATCCAAGCCCAAACCATAAACCCCAGGCCCAATCATATTACCCGGTCCAAATCCATGACCCGACCAAACCCAAACCCAATGTTTAAACAAAACAAACCCGCCCCCTTTTCCCTGTCATCCCCGACACTTGTGTCTGCAACCCCCCTCCTCCAGCCACCTACAACCACTCTACTTCACACCCTTTGTCTCCCCCCACCTCACCTAACTTCCCAATGCATTAAATGCATTCTCTTTCCTGTCCCTGATATCAAAACCAGTTTTTCCCGCCAAATTCATCCAATGGCCAAGATGGTTCTAAAGACATCCAAAGGCTCATATTGTTGCTGGGATCCACTCAGAAAGGTGAGAGAAAGAGTTGGGAGCATATAAAAAGGCAAGAGGAAGCAACAAAGAAGTAGTTAGTTAGTTTTTTTTTATAATGTATGTCGTTTTTAAGTTTAACTTGTCTTAGCTAGCTCTCAATTGAAATTTTCAGTTATTTTGTATCAAGCATAGTAGTTTTAATGTATTGCAACTCTCTTAAGTCTCAAATTCAGTTTATGTTCATGTTTTCAATTTTATTGTTAACTGTTGGATTTTCTAATTTCAAACTCTGAATATCAAGCTTCAATTAGCTTCTTTCCAAGTTAAAACAAGGTTATATTAGCTTATCATAGCTTTTTATAAGCTTGTGTTTAAGTTTTAAGCAAAAGTGAAACCTGGTCAACGAAAGTCAATTTGGAGCAAAAATGGTATGAATTGGAAATGGGTTGAATCAGAAGCTGGATTTGGGTTGATTTAAAGCGATGGGTTAATTTAGAATAGTAGTGGTCCTTGTTTCATCGTTGGCTAGCCATAGTGGCTTTGGACATTTGTAAGTGATTTCACATGATTCTTGCACTTAATGTATTTGTAGTCATTATCTCGTCAAGACCCGCTCTAGTAGTAGTAATTAGGTTAAGTTAAGATAGTTTATTCATAATCTATGTTTATCCAATGATAGTTTAGTTTTAATTTGCAAACACCAAATTAGGGTGTGTTTGGATTAATCGTTATACTGTCTCGCAGGTATAAGCGTGGTTAACTTCTTTGGTTCATGTTTACTAAGTTTACTTGAGCATATATCGGTCATTATATTGAGTCTGCAAACACCTAAAGTCAAACATCATCAAATCATCATCCGCTCCACTGTTGGAATTTTTGGATGTGCAAACTCTTTATTTGTGTTTAGAAATCTTAGGCAGTGCTTGCATTGGGTTTATTACACATTAATACATCAAGATCAGTCCTACATTTGCATTGAAATCTCACAAAAGTCAAACTGCAACCGATTTTCAAAAGTCAAAACATGTCAAAACAGATTGATGCAGAACTTGCAAGATCTGCATGTGTTTCATTAAAGCTTTTAGGTCTGGTTTTTGGTCTATAAGTAGTCTACTAGGTGGTCTTTAAGACCTCAGATCTGCTTTTAGCTTAAGCTCTCTGGATAAGCTTGTGCATAAGCTCAAAGTTAGGTCCTGGTGCCCTGCTCCAACACTCAGCTTATATTGAGTTTTTCTCAGCTTTTGTGCAAGCCTGCACAGAGCTTATAAAAGCTTGTTAAGGTCTGGTATTTTGGTTATAAGTAGCCACTTAGGTCTAATTTAGGTCTTAATATTTGGATTTTGCTTTTAAGCTTATTTGAGTGCTTATCTTGTGACTGCAAGTAGGAACTTAAAAACTGTTTTAGTACTTTAATCAAAATCATCAAATCATTGAAACTTGCATATCAGTGGTTGTAGCTTGTTGATTTCTATTGCATTTGATCACTTTTAGTATATCATAGTTTCGCTTTCGCTGGTAGCTTGTTTGGTTCATTTGGCTTATTTTAGTGCTTATTTATAAGCACTTGTGACATCAGTTTCATATTCTTCCAAGCAACCATATGTTTTTCCAATTTTCCTAGCTTCCTTATACTATTTTAGAGTTTTCCTGAAATTTTCAGATTTTTCCAAGCTTGTTTGCTATTTTTCTTAATTTTAAGTAGTTTTTAGCACTTTTTAATTAGCAATTAATACAAAAAATTCAGAAAAGGTTCAAAAAAATAATTTTTCATTTTTCTTAGGTTTAGATAAATATAATAAGACAAAAAGTAATTTTCCAGAATTTTCATAGTTTATTTTGTAATTTTAGTAATTTAATTAGTTTTAATAGTTTAAAATTCCTAGAAAATAGAAAATAATCGAAAAATACAAAAATAGTTTTGAAAATTCTATTTTGATATTTTAGATTTTTCTAAGTCTTAATTTTATTTTTCTAGCTTTAATTCACAATTTCTTGTATTTTAGGTCATTATTTAATAGTTAAAATAGTTTTTAATTAGATAATTAGTTTTAAAATAATTTTCTTTTTCCATAAATTTTCTTTTATCATTAGGATTGTAAAATGTATTTTCATATTTTTAGGGTTAATATTGTGTAAGTTTTACTTTTTAATTTGTACGTCACGTAGTTTTTAATTTCGCTTTAGAAAACATAAAACAAAAACATCATTTTAATTACAGTGATAGCGTTTATTTAATAGATTTTATCTTTTAATTTCCTCTAATTTGCATTTAAGCCATTGTAATTTGTTGGCTTTTCCTTAGTTATAATCATATTCACAAATCTCTTTTCGTTCAAATTTCTCGATCACTATTCGCTGATTGATCCATTGCATAGCTCACCGGGACATAACGACCGGAGACTCTATACTCCTCGGATCTTCATTGCATCTGCTCTCGAGCGCTTTAAGCTTGTTACGGTCGCCATTCACAAGTGGCGTGCTGTGATAAAGCTCGACTGCTCGAGCGCATCATAAGCATAACTACGCTTACGAAAAAACTTCATGGGAACCATCATGAAGAAAATTATACTAAAGGACGGGCCAAGGAGTTAAGAGCCCTAAAGAGTTTCTTGGAAGGAGACAAGGTGCTCTTGTTTAATTCAAGATTAAAAGCACCCAAAGGAAAGAAGCTAAAATGGTGTGGCCTTATACGAAGAAAAGGGCAAAAGAGGTGGAACAATTGTGTTATTTGACGACGATGGAAAGGAGTTCACGGTAAACATACGACGTGTAAACCACTATAATAATGACCTAGTGAATAAAGGAGATGATGGTAATGAAGTCACGTAGGGGCACGACTTCGAGTCTAACTACAAGACTTCGAGTCTAGCTACAAGACTTATAAATAAAGAAAAGCGCTTTCTAGGAGGCAACCCATGCTTAATTGTTTGTTTGTTTTTTTTTTTCAATTTTGTTTGTGTATTTATATATCTTTTTCATTGTTTTTATTCTCATGCTTGACTTTGTGAAAATGCTTTATTTTGTTTTTAACCTTGTCTTACATAATAAGGTATTTTACAAAAAGATAAGTGTAGGGAAGATCATATATGTTTTTAAGAACATGCATGAACATGAGATTAACAATAATTGGAATTGTATATATTTTTTGTGTTTGTTAGAGTCAAATGCTTGTATCGAGTCGTAATGGATGTTTTGCAGGAATTTTTACAGGTTTTAATGAGGTAAAAATTTTAGAATTTTTCCAGAAAAACGTACCAGACGCTTTCTGTCAGGACAACCTGATGACGTCGTGATTAAAGCCCGACGGAGTCAGGCAATGTAGAAACATATTATCAGTTTCGTTTTCTGTGTAACTTGTGATTTTTGGAAACTTCCAATTCTTAATATTTCAAAAAAACTGCAAACATCCATTCCACAACCATTTTATCTTACTCGCTTTCTAGTTTAGTTTTTATATATATAGTTTTACCGCCAATTTTACGCGAGTTTTTGTTTCATTTTCTTATAAGTGTGCAGGTTATATTAGACAAGAAGAAGAAATACATATTGGAAGCACTTATTACTTATGCATTCTTCTTAGAGGAGGATTTAACCGCAACTTTATACATATCCTACCGAGCTAATCAGGGGAATACTAGTTTCTTTCTCTTTTACTTACCTTCCTTTATCATAACTTTGATACTTTCGGGGAACATTGGGGACAATGTTCAGTTTAACGGGAACTTAAAAACTATTCACTCATTTGATTTTTGTCTTATCCTTGGTAAATTGTGTAATAAACTATGAGAAATAGTTGTTAGGGCAATTTTAGCCCAAATTTAAAATTTTTATGGCATTTATGAGTTAAACTTTAGTCTTAATAAAGCGTCTCATGGATAGAATTATATGACTAGCACAAAAACCGTATACCACTCAAATTCCATTCCAAAAATGTGAGGTTCGCCCCTAGATCTTTAGGAATAAAAACATTCATCTTTAATGCTTAGTGAGTGTATCGGTAGTATAATAGATTCTAGAACTTGTTTTGTGATGCATTCCGAGATCGCTAGTGAGACTACATTCATGAAGTTAGGATTAACTAAATGATAAGAGGCATTAGGATAACCCTTGTTTTAAAAATATAATTTAATTACGTCATCCACATCGGTTGAGTAATTTTCCCCACACCCTTGCGATGTACTCATCTTTAGTACATGATACCCCTAGTTAACCCCTCAGAGCCTATCCTTTTCGCGGTTCTTGTGATTTTTCGGTTTCCGAAATATCAATGAAAAACATTTTTTACAATCCACCCCCAAATGTTACACCCATACCGCCTTAGCCTACCTTGTATGCACTCATCTTTAGTGCATTATTGTTATCATTATTAAACCCTTAGTTCTATTATCTAGTTACTTGCATGGTTGCTAAGTCAAGTCATATCATTTGTATACAGTTTTGGGACGATTGTGACTCATGGGTTAAAGTAATATTTTATAAAGTAATGGGAAAGAACGATAAATTCAAATTCCCTTTGTCTACGTAATTAAGTACTCCAAGTGTTTTGATCTTTTCAATTCGGGTCAATTAGTGTTTGTGAAATAAAAACTCAAGTGTAGGGATGCTCCTATAAATCCTTTTATTTTGATGTTATCATAGAGGATGGTAGAGTAAAAAGTTATGAAAAAAAAATCGAAAAAAAGAGTCAGTGAAAAAAAAAAGAGAAAAACATACGGGCTACCATCCTACATCTATATTTATGTTTATGTTTATGTTTTGTGTCAGGTTATTTAGTGTTAGTGAGTCGAGTCTTAGCTTAGCAACGCCACGTTTTACATGCTTGTAACATAAGATTTTTGACTTGTCACCACTAAATATCCCCTATCCAACAAAACACTTTACTTTCCTACCCTAAGCTTAACGTTACAACCCTTTGTAAAGACCTTTTAGATAGTTATTCCTAGGTGCTTACGCCAAAGCGGTGGAGGTTTGATATATTCTCAAGCCTATGGTAATCTATGTACTATGCCAGGTAATGAGTGTTTATCTTCCATTTCCTTACATGTTATATTTCATATAAACCCAAGAGATGAGAGAATCCAAAAACCAATTGTGAGGTGCTAGTGTATAATTTTCGTGCTTGTTATGACTATTGTGGCGCTTGTATTTGTTGCAAACTATTTTAAACCAATGCTTCATGCCCCCTAACTTATAAATTGATTGGCCAAAAGGACATTTGCTTGAGGACAAGCAAATTCCAAGTGTAGGGATATTTGATAAGGATTTAAAACATACGTTTTTAGGGGTTCATGTAAGCCCTAAATCGATACATTTTATATATGTTACTACTTAAAATCGTTTCTTTTCACATTTTAGGTCTTTTGGAAGCAAAACACAGGAATCAAGCATATTTGGATGAAAAAGAGCGAAAACATGAAGAAAAAGGAAAAGTCAAGATCAAAGGCAATTCTGCAAGCCTGACGGCTTCCTAAACAAAGGGCGACGCCGTTCCTAAGGAAGATTTCTAATCAAATTACAAGTGATGGATCAAGTGAAAAAGAGGTTCTAAAGCATGACGGCGTCACGCCTAAACTCTGTAAGGCGTCTCTCTTATTTTCTACACCAGACGCCCAAGAACCATCTCAAGACGACGTCCTTCATGAATACAAACGGTGTCACAATCATCAACTGACGTCGTCCCAACGATCACTTGGCCCAACCGAAACCCTAAAGACGGTGACTTGACGGCGTCACCATCAAAAGGCGACGTTGTCGCACTTGTAAATCTATATATAGAATTTGATTTTTCTACATTTAGGAGGTAGAATTTTGGAGAGCAAACCCTAACTCGTGTGTAGTCCGACTTGGACAGTATTTTAGGGTTCTAAACCCTTTTTTACATCATAAGATAAGTTTGTTAATCCATCATATCATTATGTCTACCCTATGGTTAATCGTTTGTGTGTATGCATGCTTATTTACCACGAGTAGCTAAATTATCATTGTGTTTGCTTAGATCTATGAAACCTAGTGGTTAATTATTGTTAGGTTGTCTCTTGTCTTGATTGGTAGACGCTAGAGTAAGGAAAACTGGCTTCTTCTTTAATTGTTGCAAGCTTGAACGTCCTAAATAGCAAAAAGCTTGAGAGTGCACTTGAGCCATCATTGTGTTTATTGCCTGATTTGTAGCTTTAGGATAATAGAGTATTAGGGGAGATACTACGGTACTTGGCGATCCCAGATAGTCTAGAGGAGAGTTACAATTCATAGAACTAGGGAATTAGGCACCCCATATGACCAAACGGAATAAAACGAACCAATTAAGATGAGGATGTGACAATTCAACCGACCAATAAGAGATAACTACGGAGTAAGAACATCTAAGTAAACAAACTTTTAATCATTATAAGAGCACCCTACATTAACATAGCCTATCTTTCCTTTTCATTGTTTAAGTAGTTAATTAGTTTAATTAAAGAGTAGTTAAAATTGGTAGAAGTACCACCCCCTACTCCTATACCCCGAGATGTTTACCTTGCTTTCTAAAAACATAAAAGACTAAAAAGAATCTCCCTCAACCTTACCTTCTCGTCATACATCTCTTCCTAGCATCTCTATTCCCCTAGAGAACGATCAACCCCAGGGCTTACCCATACTACACTGCAACGATTAGGTACACTGCCTAGAGGGTTGTAAATCTTGCTCTTAGAAAAAGAAATCTTTCGACCCCGAACCCTGCTATCACTATGAAAGAGGAAATGCTTACGCTTCGCACAAATAAGACATGGACACTCATTCCACGTCTAAAGGAAACTAATGTGGTTGATTCTAAATGGGTCTTCCGAACAAAATTTCAATTCGACGGTTCTGTAGATCGCCTCAAAGCCTGTTTAGTGGCACAAGGATTTACACAAATACTAGGACTTAATTACTTTCATACATTTAGCCTCGTCGTAAAGGCTACTACTGTTCATATTATTCTTGCTCTTGTTGTTATCAACAAATGGCCTCTTCATCAACTAGATGTCAAAAACGCTTTTTTAAATGGCCATCTCTCTCAAACTGTTTACATGGAACAACCACAAGGCTTAATTATTCGCGATACCCGAATCATGTTTGCAGCCTCAATAAAGCTCTTTATGGTCTAAAACAAGCTCCCCGTGCTTGGTTTCAACGCTTGAGTGATTTTCTATTACAACTTGGTTTTATATGTATCAAAGCCAATACATCACTCTTTATCTTTCGGCGTGACTCTTACATATACTTTATCTTTTGGTTTATTTGTAACATTATCTTAACATGAAATGATCATGGTATATTCCATTGTTTTATTGCTCGTCAGTCGCCTCAATACCGCGTTTGCCATCAAGGATCTTGGTCATTTTGGTTTGGAGGTTACGTACATCGAAGATGGATTGTTCTTAAGCCAAACCAAGTATGCTCATGATAGTCTATCACGTGCTAATTTCCTTGACTCTAAACCAGTCGCCACACCACTTCATTCTTACCAACATTTTGTAAGCGAAGGTACACCATTTATGGACTGCACTCTATATCGGTCACTTGTCGGTGCCTTGCAACATCTAATGATCACGAGACCCGATCTATCCTATGTGGTTAATTAAGTCAGTCAATTTCTTGCTCCCACTGAATATCATTTTCAAGCTATTAAACGTGTTTTGCGATACCTTAAAGGGACTATCTCTTTCGGGCTCATTTTCACCACAATGATTCTCATCATTTGCTCAACTATTCTGATGCTGATTGGGCTCGTTACTTGGAAACTCATCGATCAACGTATGATTACTCCATCTTTCTCGGTGATAATTTGGTTTCATGGAGTGCCAAAGAGCAACCAACCGTCTCTCGTTCAAGTTTTGAATCAGAATATCGTGCAATGCCGGCCAGTACAACACCTGAAATGGTTTGGGGGACTCACATTCTTCGTGAATTACACTTGATGCCTTCTACTTGACCTGTTCTACTTTGTGACAACCGTAGTGGCTTTTTTCTCAGTCAAAATCCCATTGCTCACGAATGTGCTAAGCATATCGATATTGACTACCACTTTATCCGCGAGTTAGTCTCTAATGGTAGAATTACAATTCAGTTTATTCCAACAAATCTACAAGTAGCAGGTATATTCAGGAAGCCTATTCCTTGACCATTGTTTGAACATTTATGCTAAAAGCTTCATGTCGTTTCAGCGCCAGTTCACTTGAGGAGTTGAGGGGGTTGTTAGCAAGAATATTCTAGAAACATGATGATATGACTCCCTATAATTGTAGCTTTGTTAGTTGTATATATATTTATACTTATATTGTTAACTGTATTCTTATATATACTTACTAAGGGCTTGTTTGGTTTGTAGATGAGTTTAGATTAAAGGGTGAAGGCTGAGAATACGTAACAAACTTTCTCAAATATACCGAAGTACGTAACATACAAATTTTATTATTTTTGTACGTAAATAACTTTCAAATTTTGTTCAATGTACGTAATATTGAAAGGTTACCAAGTTTTAAAGTTACAACATTGGTCCTTGTCGCTTGCATTCACTTTCACCGTTAGTCATTTGACATTTTTCACTTAAAAATTACGAACGGTCCTTGTAGTTTGCTTTGACTTTCACCATTAGTCCTTTGTCTTTCATCTTTTTATATACGCTTTTACGCTTTTTATACACATTTTTTTACATATTTTTATACACGCTTTTACGCACGCTTTTATATACATTTTTTACATTTTATACACGTTGTTTACATGTTTTATACACGCTTTTATGTACGCTTTTACACGCTTTTATATACGCTTTTATATACGCTTTTATATACGCTTTTACATGTTTTATACACGCTTTGTAAAAACGCGTTTTTATATCGTACATGTTTTTATACCGTTTTACACACGTTTTATATCGCTTTTACATGTTTTTACACACGATTTTACGCACGGTTTATATATCGTTTTTACATGTTTTATACACGCGCACACACGTTTTATATACGCTTTTTACACGATTTTACGACGGTTTTATATACACATAAAACATATATAAAAACGTAAAAACGTTATACATATTTTATATATCGCTTTTTACATGTTTTTATACACGAAAAACGATATAAACGTAGTAAAAAGTTTTATATACGCTTTTATGTGTATATAAACCGTGCGTAAAATCGTATAAAACATGTAAAAACGATATAAAACGTGTAAAAACGTATAAAACATGTAAAAACGATATAAAAACGATATAAAAACGATATAAAACGTATATAAAAACGTATAAAACATGTAAAACGTATAAACAACGGTACATAAAACCGTATAAAAAATGTATAAAAACGTATATAAAACCGTATTAAAATGTAAAAATGTGTATAATAACGTAAAAATGTGTATAAAAAGCGATAAAACGTATATAAAACGTGTATAAAAACATATATAAAACATGTAAAAACGTGTATAAAATGTGTAAAAATGTATATAAAACGTGTGTAAAAAAGTGTATAAAATATGTAAAAATGTGTATAAAAGCGCGTAAAACGTATATAAAAAAATGAAAGACAAATGACTAATGGTGAAAGTCAAAACAAACTACAAGGACCGTTATTGTAATTTTTAAGTGAAAAATGTCAAATGACTAACGTGAAAGTGAATGCAAACGATGGGGACCAATGTTGTAACTTTAAAACTTAGTAACTGTCAATATTACGTACATTGAACAAAATTTGAAAGTTATTTACGATAAAAATAATAAAATTTGTATGTTACGTACTTCGATATATTTGAGAAAGTTTGTTACGTATTCTCGGCCTTCACCCTAGATTAAAATGTAAAGTTGTAGATTTGGATTTAGATTAGAAGAAAGAAAAATACAATTAAATAATATATTATTTATATATTAAATGAATATAATTTATAAATTTAAAAATATTACTTTTTTGAAAATAGATAAAAAGATTATTAGGGAAGATAAAAAAAAAAAAAAAAAAAAATGAGTGGTAGAGAATTCTCCACACCTCATACTCGGTATTCATCCCCAATTGTGAAGGCCACTCGACTTACCGAACACTTGTTTTTTTTACCATTAATCCAAAACTATTTTGAAATGACCCTAACCAAACATGCCCTAAGTAGGGGTGAAAACGAGCCGAGCAGAGCCCGAGCCTACCAAAGCTCGAGCTCGGCTCGTTTATATATAAAAAGCTCGAGCTCGACTAATTTATATGATGTTTAAAGGAAACAAAGTTCAAATGGAGCTCGGCTCGTTAATTACATAAGGCTCGAGCTCGTTTACTATTTTTAAGATCGTTTATATGTATAGAAAACATATAGAGTAAACTACACCATTCGTCCTTGTGTAATACGTTGACCATCAAGTTTCGTCCTTTGACCAAAAAAATTGCACCGTCGGTCCTTAACTGCGAAACGTTAGTCATCGTTGGTCCCTCACCCTAACTGGTTGGACTAACGGGCGTTAAGCCTTGTTAAGTGGAGGGTATATTTGTCTTTTCCCACCCACACCACTTTTCCCACCCTAAAGATATTTCCCACTTCTTTCTTTCTCAGTTCCCACCATATATAAGCATCCCATCCCACCTAAATTTTCATTTTTCTTTCTTTCTTCCATTTACACTTCTATTCACAATAATTGAAAACACATAAATGGTGAATTGTCACTGTGGAAGACGAGCAGTGGTGAGAACATCATGGACCAACATCAACCCAGGATGAAGTTTTATGGTTGCCCTGATATGGTGCGCATCATTTGATTTTGTGAGGAAGAACATGGTTGATCTCTGTTATGATGTTATTAACTAATTGTTATTGTTTAATCTTCTTAATAGGCATCAGATTGCCCTTTCCTTGATTGGGTGGATCCCCCAATGTGTGGTCGATCTGTTAACATAATACCCGGACTATTGAGATCACTGAACAACTATCGAGGACAAATTCAAGAGTTGCAGGAACAAAGAGCAAGGATGAAGAAGTATCTTTATGTTTCTTGGTCTTTTATGTTGATGTGTGTTGTTTACAATTTGTTGACTTAAGTTAGATTTTAAGTTTGGTTCGTTTGTGGTGTTTAGGTGTTAACTGTCAATTTAGATCTTTTGTGGAAGTTACTTGATTGTAAACGCATACCACTTTTGTGGTTCTATGAATGAAAGGCAGTTGTTGGTTAACATTTTGGGTTGAATTTCTTCTTTTTGTGGTGAATGATACTGAAACAAGTAAAAGTCACTTGTAAAAGTCTTTTTGTGTTCAATGAAATACCAAAAAGTGTTTAAATTGTACCCATTACTAAACCCAAATTGACCCATTACTAATTAAGTCAAATGGAACCAATTACCAAACCCAAATTCACCCATTACTAATTAAGTCAAATGGAACCAATTACCAAACCCAAATTCACCCATTACCAGACCCAGTCAAATGGAAACCAAATGCCAAACTCAAATTGACCCATTACCATTATGAAATTGACCCAGATAGACTAGCAAGTAAGTTAAAACTTCACACAAGTAAAAGTCACATTTTGCGCACCAAATACAAAGTAGCCCTAGTACATCAAGACATGATCATACAAAATAGGCCTAGTACATCAAAGTTATGCGGACCAAATACCCATACTGCAAGACAGCTTTGCGCACCAAATACAAAGTGATAATCCTAAAAGACCATTTCCAAATACATATTAGTAGTCTTAATTCGAAATAAAGATACAACTATCAACCAAGAACAACAACTTTCTTCCTTGGTTGATATTTCTTCTTGTTTCCATCATCAACTCGCAACTCCTTTACCTTTATCACCATCACTAGGTCTTGTTGCGAGTTGTCATCTTCCCAAAAGCACTTCTAGTTTTCCTCTTCTTACCACCTCCTTTGACTTTGATTTTCTTGGTCCAAAGGTAACTCCTCGAGTTGTGACCTCTATTTCCACACTTGTCACATGTCACAGCTTTGAGTTTCCTTGTCAGCTTTCCATGCTTGGACATATGCACCACATCAACCTCTGCCCTAGACTTCCTCCTTTGCTTTCTTGGTCTTCCAACCCGTGGTTGATGTTTTGGTGGTAGCGAGTTGTTGGTACATTACACTTAGGCCAATGAACTAGACCTCGATTGGGTTGACCTTGTATGAGTAAACCTTCTTCCATGTATCCAAATTATTAAATGGAAATGCATTAATAATCCCATCGAATTCGTGCAATGTAAATGAAGTAATTGTACAAGCAAAAGAAGTTATTACATACCTATAACATGGATGTACCCATTCCTCCGTAATCCTACTTGCTTGATTGTTAAGTGCCGATTCCAGCTTGGTTGCTATGGCATGTTTACAAGGTATCCCAGCTTAACTCCCACTTTCTACGGTACATGTCCTTTGTTCCACATTCACCACACATCGATCATTCCATGGACCACTTACCTCATAATAAATACCTCCTCCCAAGTAATCAGATACTTACTTGCTTCATCACAGCTCAACTTCAAAATCTTTGTAGCAAAGAGTGTGAGTGACCATCACATCTTTCAATCATTTTATTCACGTTAACTATTCTTTTCATTAGATAAGACCTTGCAAACTCTAATGTTGAAATGATTGGCTTATCTCTACCACCAACAAGCTTTCCATTAAAAACTTCACACATATTGTTCACCAAGACATCTGTTTTAGCTCTCCCAATTAAAATTCAAATTTAAGTTAAAGATCAGAAATGAATTTCAAATATGTATGATTGTGGATGCGTAAACATCTGGCGCTACTTTTATGCAATTTACTGTTATACATTTGGACTTTGTAGCATTATTGCAATTCAACGTTTCTACATTGAATTTTACTATTGAATCACTTTTATGAATTTTACTATTGCATTGTCTCACTTTTTTCTACATTGTGGCACCAATGAATCAATGCAAGACTTTTTCTACATTTGTGCAGTCAATGAATCAATGCAACACTTTCTCTACATTTGTGCAAATAATGAATGAATGTATTACCACACCTCTATATAAGGGCACATATGGATAATACAAAACCATATCAAACATCTTCCTCATATAATCATACTTGTCGCAAACATGAGTTCAGGAAACAAGGGTTCCAACAAGAGAAAAGGTTTTATTGGTTTTTTTTTTCGTATAATCTGCTAAACATACTTATGTTTTATTGGTTTTTTTCCGTATGTAATTTGCATTTCCAAGTGATACATCGTAGTATGCACAAACCATGATGACACAAGTTCGTGTAACACATGGATGTGGTATTTTCCATTGCAGTATGAAGTAGCACCTGATGAGCTAGAGTTTTATCAACCAAAGGTGGGCTCAAGCTCACATTATGTTGAACCAAGCAAAAATGCAAAGGATGATGATAAGCCACTAATCCAAAAATAGATTGAAAAGCTTCTATTTGATGCAAGGCCTAAAGTTCTAGGGTTGCCTGCAAAGGCCACTCTTGAAGAATTTGGTGTCAAACCTTATGTTGCACCAACGAAATTGCAAAGAAAAGGGAAGGGAAGGGATGTAAAAGGACGGGTTAGAAGCACCTAGTACCTATCATCGGGTCTTTCATGGTTTTGTATCACCTATCTTAATGTATGCCTTTATGGCTCTAAAATAATGTGTTTTGTATCACCTATCTTAATGTATGCCTTTTATGGCTCTAAATTAATGTGTTTTGTATCACCTATCTTAATGCAACTCCTTGAACCTATTTTATATAATTTAGTGCATACCTGAGAAATGGCTTCTTGTCCAATGCTGAGGTGGAATCTTCAATAACCACTCATAAGTAGGCTTGCTAAATGCTTTGAACTCATCCATCTAGCTGAAACTCTGGCATTGTTGTTGCTGTGGCACATTTCCATAACATGTCTTTGTAAGCTGCACCACTCCATTGCAGCTTCATATTTTCATGAATGTGCTTGACACAAAATCAGACTCAAAGACAGGAAACAACTTTGCAAGTGCGTGAATAAGACCCTACCACAAATAATCGTATATATGTTACAAATGATAATTTACATCATATAAAAAGCATTAAATGTGAAAAGAGAGTCATACCTTCCGTCTGTCACTAATAAATGTGAAATTGGAATTTCTATAAAGGTCCAAGTCATCTCCCAATTGTGAAAGAAACCATGTCCAAGAATCTGTGTTCGGTCTCCACAATCCCATATGCCAAAGGGTAAATCCCATTATTTGAGTCAACACTTACAAGTGTAAGTAATTGACTGTGGAATGGACCTTCATGAATGTCCCATCTAGTCCAAGTATTTCTCTCAATCCAACCTTGAATCCTTCTTTTAAAGGCCCTAAGCACACATATATTCTTTTAAAACCCTTGTTGGACATGTATGATCCGCCTCGACAGACCCGAATCTTCACAGCTTGTGTTTGATTGGCTTCCATCAACTCTAATGCATAACTTCGAGCATCTTATATTGATGAGTATAATCACCTCTAACTTTCTTTTCAGCCTTTGACTTTGCTCTGAATGCTTTTTGTTGTGAAACAGCTAACTCATGCTTCCTTTGTAATTTGCACAGCTCTGACAGGTATGTTAGGGTTTGATTGGAGTTGCTCAACATGTTCTTTAGCAAACCATTTTGATGTGGCATACAAATTGTTTCTGGATTGTAAGCACTTATGAATAGATCTATGAGTTTTCACCTGCCATGTATCACTGTTTTTTATTTTGGATACTAGCAACACCCAGGGACATTTATTGGCATCATCCTCTTTCCTACTTTTAGGTTTTCCACCATTTATTATTCTCTCTTTTGCCTTTTTTGATGGACTAGCATTAACTGACTCAGACCCATTATCAGGCCCATTACCAGACCCAGCTTCACATGTGGGCAAAGTTGGTATAATACCCCTGCAGACAACCCTCACTCTTTCCTTATCATGTTTTTCCATCCTAAGTTCCCTCCTTGTTTCAATTGAATGCTCCTTAACTAGGTCTTTTACTTGTTCCCTGTTTCCAAAGTTCTGTCCCACATAAAAGTATGTCATATACACTGGTCAAGCATGTGCTTGTTTCTAACTGCTTCAACTTCCTTTTTCTCAACCTATCAAGTTCATTTTATTCATCCGCACTCTCAAAATAATCATTATCCATAACTTCTATATCCTCTTGTGCTTCTTCATTATCGATATTTCATCTCTATTCCTACATCCCATGAACTCAACAGCTTCATCAATGTTGCAACGAAAGTCTTCCATGTCAACATCAACCTCCAAACATAGTTTTCTTCATCCATAATGTAATCACTATCCTGGCTATCATCATCACTAGAATCTGAGTCCTGATTCCCTTCACTATCCTCACTAGAAACACAGGTTTCATTCTCTACATCATCCATATTATCAACATCTAATGTAACATTTTCCATACTATTTAGATCTAAATCAACATTTTCAAGTCCATGTTCTAACATATCATCTAAATCAGCAAAAGGATCAAGGTTTAGGTCTTGTGAAGCTTCATAAGGGTCATAAGAAGAATAAAAATCATTCACAAATTGACTATCTCCCTGACTAGGTACAACCTTAGCAGCACTACCTTCACCTACATCTTTAGTGACACCACTACCTTGACCTACATTGACACTACTTTGTGTACCTACATTGCCTGCATTCTCATCTCTAATGCATTTCCTAACAACTGGTGTAATACCTGCTTTGGACAAACTTGGTTCATCTAACTCTTCTATCAAAACCCCTTTGTTTTTCACTGCTGGAGTAAAATAAAGGTCAGCCATTGTTCTTTCATGCTCAACATATATTTCAATGAATTTGTGACCTTCTTCAACATATTTTGCCAAAAAAAGAACATCTTGGTCACTGGCTAAAGGTTGTAGGCCACTATCTAAATCACCACCAGGTTTAAGAAAATGATAAAACATTACTTTATGGCCATCATTACCTAACTCTTCTACAATGGCATCCATCTCATGCACAGAAAACTCATCAGATTCTAACTCATCTACAATCTTTGAAAAACCATTAATGTACCTCCTATCAAAGTGCTAAAGTTGAAAGAGCTCCATAATGCACCCTTATTGAAAACGCAGTACGTATGGCAGCTGAAAAAAAATTATGATTAGGGTTTATTAGGGTTTATTCAATGTTGGATCAAATTAACCCAACAAAAACAGAGTATCATTTACAAGACTTTGGATAAACAAAAAATTGCAAAAAATAAGATAACTTACCATAAGCTACATTTGGATCAAACTCAACTTGTGATTCTCAGACACATACCCCATGGGTACCACCATTTTGTGTTATTCAAGGTTGCGCTTGGTGTGTGTGGTGTGTTTTTTGTTTCGAGGTATGAGATTGAAATGAAAGGTAGGTGAAATAATTAATAGTGGGTGGAAAAGACAATATACCTCCACTTAACAAGGCTTAACGCCTGCTAGTCCAACCGCTAGGGTGAGGGACCAACGATGACTAACGTTCGCAGCTTAAGGACCGACGGTGCAATTTTTTGATCAAAGGACTAAACTTGATGGTCAATGTATTACACAAGGACGAATGGTGTAGTTTACTCAAACATATATATGTATATATTTCTAGGGTTCGTTTAGGCTCATGAGCCTACTCGAACTTTTTGTATAGAGCTCGGGCTCGAGTTCGATTATTAAATTAGCCCAAACTTAGGCTCGAGCTCGGGCTCGAGCTCGTTTATGCTCGACTCGTTCGAGCTTTTTACCGATCTGATCCCGAGCTTTTAATGAACAGCTCGGCTCGTTTCCACCCCTAGCCCTAAGTATACATGATCACCATTTCATGGTGATTTTGTTAAACCTCACGCCTCGTATCAATGAGTCGCTAAGAAGGTGTCATCAAGTACGCCTCGTATTAATGACTCGCTAAGAAGGTGTCATCAAGTACTCCAACTTTTACAATTCAATTTATACATTTACTTTTGCGCCTAAATTTGTATAAATAAAATTACATTTTGATCATATTGATTTACTCCCGTAGCAACTTGAGTCAAATATAACCTTGTTTCATCATCAGTTTGCAAATTTTATTTATGGTTTATCTTCTCATCAATTTCACATTTTAGCATCAACTTATCATTAATTTGCAGTTTTAAGTTACAACTCAATTTGAAATTAGTGATATACAAACTCTGAAAGGTACTCGTAGTTACGTAGTATATATATAAACACTAGATAAAATACTGTCTATGTACAAAATGCAACTTTCATAATTAAGGAGACACATAATATTGGCTACTAAAGTAAAAATTTTAGGACGAATTGTCTACATCTCCCCCTTTCATTAATTTGATATGACATAATTGAATATTGTCGTTGTATATCGGCTACTAATCTACTATATATGCACACAAAAAAACCTTTTAGGCTCTTTTAACTAAAGTATCGTCTACAAAAGTGTTAAATAGCAAAATATATAATTGATTGAATGTCTTGCATATGAGAGATTATGTGTATTTATATTAAATACATAGCTTTGATAATAAGAATAGGCAAGAATAAGACAAAAAGATCAAAGCTTAGCAGACATTTCCAATTGCCGATTCTACTTTTTTTTGCGTAAAAGGTACCAAACAAAATTTTTTGGCGGATTTGGGTTTTTTACTAACGTTCGTTAACTCATTTCGTTAGTATATTACATGTTTACTCCTTACTATCAGTTAAAGTTATTTACATAAATCGTCCTTGTGGTTAAGATGTAGCAGATTCTCATTCCAAATATTACCCAAATTTCTTTCTTTTTTTGCCAAAAATACGTTAAGATGTAGCAGATTCTCATTCCAAATATTATTACATAACAAATTTCTGAATCAAACTCAAAAGTCCCAACAAAATTTCATGTACTAAAACACCCACTTTAAAGTACATGTCTGAATCAAACCCATCTGTCAGCATTCACCACCACCCCAAACTCTTTATCTCAGGCCACCATCGCCTCATCCCACAACCTCCACTTTAACCTCCACCCACAACCCACCACCACCATCGAGAGACACACCAACCACCACTGTAAATTTCCCATCAATCTATCAGACATGTCACAAAAATTCCCAGATCTTTAAGCAAGAGATATTATTATATCTACCTCCATCTTTTTTTGGATACCAAACACCATAAACCCATACCATTTACTTGAAACCCACATCACCATCATTCCGCCGAGTCAGCCACCCACTAACCATATCACCATCATTCCGCCGTCACCCATCTCACCATCCTCTTCCTGTCTTCCCTACCAAAACGAACCACCATTGTTACTCCTTCCTAAGTTAATGAATATTTGGGTTTATATCTCTATTTGAGTTGTTTGTAGTTCTTAATTTAAGTGTGTCTTTTGTAGATCTGAAGTTAAAATAACACAAATATCCAAATCACACCACCCAAACTTCCTAAACAACTCAAACTTCTTCCTCAATTTCAATTCATTCATCGAACAAAGAGCCGAAAGTCCATACGAAAACATAGTCGAACCGGTTGTGATAAAACTATTGATTTGATTTGTGGGTCAGTAAGATTTTGGGTTTTCAAGAAATTTATAACAGATTGTGGGTTTTTGGTGGTTTTTAAGTGGTGTAATTTTGGTGAGGATGTTAAGGCTTCTTGTGTGAATTTGAGAGAGTTTATTAAGTAAGTGACTATTAAATGTGGTGAGTTGATGTTGATGTTGAGTAGTGAATGAGATAGAGGGAAAACTGTTTTGGGGTCTGGGCATGGTTTTTGATGATGATTGAGAACAAAATTTGTGGTGATACGAAGTTATGTAAGGACTATCGTTGCAATTTTGAGAATCTGCTACATCTTAACCACAAGGACGATTTATGTAAATAACTTTAACTGATAGTAAGGACTAAACATGTAATATACTAACGAAATGAGTTAACGAACGTTAGTAAAAAACCCAAATCCGCCAAAAAAATTTGTTTGGTACCTTTTTATGCAAGAAAAAAAGTAGAATACCTTAATTGAAAATGGACCCTAACTTTGATGCCTTTTTGTGCCATTTGCCCTAAGCAATATAATCTAAACTCTAATAGACCCAAATTCACAGAGCTAACAAACCTATCTATAAAAATAAGATGAAGCTCGATCTCTAAGCCCAAGTCGGAAACGGGTCAAAAGTTTTTGAGTTTTTGTAACTCTAAGCCCAATTCGGAAACGGGTCAAAAGTTTTTGAGTTTTTGTAGC
This sequence comes from Chrysanthemum lavandulifolium, assembly GCA_022545495.1. Lineage (NCBI taxonomy): Eukaryota > Viridiplantae > Streptophyta > Magnoliopsida > Asterales > Asteraceae > Chrysanthemum > Chrysanthemum lavandulifolium. Next base: position 248,066,833 of record CM040240.1, on the reverse strand, counting down.
ATTGGTCACAAAACCAATAAACCAACATAATATAGAAACATGTGGGAAAGAACTTTTGGACCTGTAAAGAGTGGAACACTGGAACTTGTACAAGGATGAAATGAAAGACACGCAATTTTGTAGACAAATGCGTAATTGTTGATTCTCAGTTACAAATTAGTTATAAACATATAAAATTCGGAGTCGAATTTGTTAAAACAACTGCCTAGTTCTGATAGCAGATGTTTTAGTGAATATACTGTAGCGTCTAATTTGATCGAAATTATGGTAACAGATGTTCAAAATCTGAAACTTGCATTGTGAGTTGTGACATCCGGTTCTTGCTTTATAAAAAAAATGGGGACAAACAAGGCAACCTTGTTAGTTTATCGCAACAACAACAACATATCCAATCCAGTTGGGACGCAGTATGGGCTTGTTTATCGCAATAGACAATAACATAACTTTTAGCAAACACATGCCTTTTCATCATATATTGTGCTTATACATATTAAACAAAACATTCCTATAATTTAAAAAAGATCTAAACTTATGTATATGATCGCATATTACCATGGTATAAATTGTCAATGTGATTTGCTACTACAATTCGGGTACACAACCGAGTGGTTGATCGGTAGCAACATATGACAATTAATATGCAACCAAAACTTAACCGAACCCAATGGTCCAACCCTCCATCGTGTCCTCGAATTACCTTTAAGAAAAAACCGCATCACTTTATTCTTGTCTAACGACTGCTCCGTTAAGTCTTGTAACTGAGAATCCAACGGTATAGGTGACGACTCCACAACATAATTCAACTCTTGTGATGTATTTTTCCTTACTTCAAGCGGGCCTGCCACGAGCTTAGCTATGCTGAGTCCGTGGTACCCCAATATCAAGTTCGTGTCATAAAAGTTAACATGTGCTTTCCCGTTATGGTTTTCCGCTCTTACAATAACAAATATTCTAACTGACATAACCCCGGCTTGGTCTAAGACTAATTGGTCTAGACGGGCGGCTCGGACATAAAGAAGAGGGACTTTGGGTCGGATAGCAAGATAGCCAACAAAAACGACTATACCGGCTATGATTATGATTGTGAATACGATGGCAAAAATGAAGGCTAGGACCCATATGAGTAGGTTGGTTCGGCGTTGTGGGCCGAGTACAGGTCGTTTTGGCATTATGAAAATGAGGACTGGGTCCGTACAGAGGGTGGCAAATGAATTGTTTATGATGTAGGAAATAGGTATATGTTTTAAAGGGTGTAACTTGGAAGTGAAAGTAAGGTATATGAAGATACTATTTTCTTTAGAAAAGGTTAAGGTGCTTTACCCATATGTAAAGTAACTCTCTGGCATATATGATTAGTGTGACTGATCAAGTGGTCCTTTAATAGAAAGGAAACCAGTCAGGGTTAACACATTATGTGTGTAATACACCGTCAAATGTCTAACGTATTATGTGTTAAACATCAAGGTAACCCTTAAAATAAACCGCGTGAACTAGGAAGGTCCTAAAGATGCTGATAACATGGAACTAGAAAGAAGAGGTCAAGGGGACTCTAGTTGACGCAATGAACACGAATGTGTTATGTGATATATGTCAAAATCTAAGTTTATACAAGTACTAAATTAGGAAGGTACTATGTTGTTTTGGCATAAATAACATTAGTTAGTATTCCTAGGAAAGAATTATTAAGATTTAAGAGTGTCATTGGACCTAAAGAATCAGTGGTGACTCAGAAAGTGTAGTTTGCTTACAATAATCATAAACCGTAAAGTGATGTTTGGGTATTCAACTACCAAACGCATGTTTTTTCAAGCATAAACATCACCTTTGCCAATTTCATGCTTTTCGCATCTATGTGAACATGTTAGAAAATTGATTTTGTAATGCTGAAATTTTGTCACTTATCTACAAAACAAGTACAGGTTATACTGTCATGTTTTCAACTTCTGTTAAAGCAATGCACTTAATGAAACAGTAATTGCTTTTGCCATAAAAACAGACATTTGTCCAGCTTTAGGGATGCCGGGTTAGAGTATAGAGCATCTTTCATTCAGCAGAGACTACAAGGCTATAATCACAGCAACATGTATAGGCGCATAAAAGTAAAGCCCTAGAGATCGTTAGAGACGGTTCGTATCCAGGCTACCTTTTGGTCGTCCAGTACCACAATGTAGAAATCCAAAACTGCCCAGAAATGCTTATTAGACTACAGACCATCTCTTAACTAGAGCTGAGTAGCTGACCACATAAGTACATGAGAAAGAGTCAGATATTCGGGACTGATGGACCAATACAGGCCTGACAGGTTTGGGCAACCAGGAGCCAATACATTTCTACAAAGTGTGAACAAATAAAAATATAACTGTAGTTTTGAAGAATCCAGTTTCCTAAATACCTGCTACAAAACCGAATGTTCTGTTTAGACGAATCCATAGGACAAAATTACGAAGTCATCTGTTTATTGTTTAACGAACAAATCATCATTTCCACTAAACGGTCAACAGCTTTATGGTAGACTCGACAGATCAAAGTTTACTCATCTGTTATCACTCTACAGCACTACAGCAAACCCTATAATTGGAGTTTCCTTTACGACATTAACTTTTAAGTAGGTATAGCTATAGGAGCACCCATTCACTTGGTGTACATGGACCCACAACGTTGCGACTTTTCTAACATGAAATACGAGGTCGTCAATCCTTTGGACAGCAATGAGTCTCAGAGAGCAGTTAGTAATCGAAAACTGTGTTTGTCAAAGATCATCCTGTTATGAAACTTTAATACCTTTCAGTTAGATAGGTATATTGACCAGATCCCCATATACGTACATCAACATCAGAAAGGTCACTTAGCACATCACCCATTTTGTCTCTCTGTGCGGCATTTAACTATATGGGTACCAATAAGAGGCATCTAACATAGGCCCATCTCAGATGATAAGTAACTTTAGTCACTAGCAATTTAGCAAAGCCTTAAGGGAGTCAGGACCAAGTGCCCACCTCAAGCTAGGAACAATATATGCATCGCCCTAGTAACTCAGGACTAAGTGTCCACCTCAACCTAGGTACACTAAATCATTGACCAGAAGGATGCTTAAACTAGTTTTAACCCATCTCTTGTGAACCAAGCACAATCTCTTCTAAAACATTGAACATGTGGTCCAAAAATATTAACTTCACATAGCATTTGGTACGTTCTCAAAACCGGCAAATGTACTTGCCACCCAAAAAACTTTGTTTGGTTCACTATATAATCACTACATGTGATATCATGCTTGCCAAATAGACTGAAACAAAAAACTATTAGCATCAGTTCCTACGAGGCTACGGCTGCACTATACTGTATCGCAAGTAAATCTACTAAAGGGGAAATGATCGGAACAGAGAACACATTGTGTTTTGTCAACAACCAAGCGATATTTGGTAAAAGGACATCAAAATCTTTGGCAATGTTGAGATGAAAAGAACAACTAACTGGGAACGCAGAGAGAAAACTACGTTAACGGAAAACACATAATGCAAGTGGCTAATTCACTAGAATTGATATATCCTTCAGGAATCAAGATATATGTTCCTACTTATGATTTCAGTTTTTTCGTCTGTGTCAAAAAAACCGTAAACGACTAAATTCACAAGTAATAACAGAAAGAGTTTTATGAGGAAGATCTCCGTTTCCTTACAAGATAATCGTATACTTCCTTATTACCCACCTTGTGACAAGCTATCTTCACCTTCTCCATTGTAGACTCAGAGATCTTAATTCTTCCTTTCATCATTTTGTCAGCGTTTCTTCTCAACTCACTCAACCTGCCCATCCGCGCAAGCCCACTAAGTATAGCATTAGCACTATCGTCTAAAGGCGAAACACCATCTTTCTTCATATAGAACCACACCTCAAATGCCATTTCCGGATCATCACTGTCAAAAAACATAGAAATTGCAGCAGCACAATTTGCAGGCGTTGGAGGCTGTTCATTCTTAATCATCTCAACAAAAAACTTGCTTGCTTCTTTCACCTTCTTGCTCATAACCAAACTTTGGAAAATTGTGTTATATGTTAATGAGTCAGCGAAGATTCCTTTGAAAGGCATTTCATCGAGAAGTTGGAAGGCGTTTGCAACTTTATCGTCATCACAAAGCAAACTGATCATTCCATTATACATGGTCAAATTCGGAGTCAATCCACTTGTCACCATTATATCCCATACTGATAAAGCGTTAACACAATCATTATGCTTAACAAAAACATCAATAGCAATAGAGAAAAACTTAAAACCGGGAAAACAGTTCTTCTCTTTCATCACTTGAAGAAACTTCAGTGCCTCGTGTATATGTTTCCCTCGAACTAAAGTAATCAAAAAAGCATCATACGCTAACACATTCTCCGCATCCCACCCAACACGAATCACCATCTCCGCAAACATCGTTTTCGCCTTAGCCACATTACCCTCCTTCTCACAAGCCTTCAACAAAATCGCATACGAATCACCATCTAACGTTATCTTCCCCTTAACCATCTCAAAAAACTCGCAAATTTTCACAACCTCAATATCCGCACTACACATAGCACTCAACAAATAGTTAACCGCCACAACATCCGGAGTAATATCATACTTATCCATAAGATTAAACGCCATTAGCGCTTCACTAACCTTCCCATCATCACAATAACTCCCGAAAACCGAAACAAACGTATCCAACGACAACACCTTCTCTTGCTTCATACTCCTAATCGCGTCCCACATCTGCTCAAACTTCTTATTCTTCCCTAACAAATCCACAATTACATTCCACGTCCGACTCGAATACTTCCCCATCAAACCCGCCCACCTAAAAAACCTGACAGCCGTCTCTGGACACGCGTACGACAACTTTAAAACCTCGTCAACATCCTGAGGGTCCAAATCCACTCCCTTAGTAGCTAAAGCCGTCTCAACCTCATCCGGATAAACACTAGCTAACATTTCGCATACGGTTCTCACCCGCGGCGATACCTCAACGTTATCGACACACGATGGGAACTTTTTTAACGGTTTTGAAGGTTGTTGTTGTGAAGATGATGACGTCACAACCTGAGGCTGATGACCGTGTGATGACGTCATCTACAAATATACACACAAAGTGATTTTTATTAAATTAGTGAAGTAATAATTGAATTAACGATAAAACCTAAACTAGAGATGGTACCGACGTCATATGTTCATATGACCAAATTAAACGGTATGTTTGGTACGGAGCATTTATAGGTTACAATTTAGCGTTTTGAATTAAAAGCTCGTTTGGTTTGGTTATGTTTGGTAGCAAGCATTTAGAAACGTTTTGCACAACAAAATGCTTGTTTGGAAACAAGCAACTAGCGTTTCTACTTTTTCTAAACGCTCCAAATCAAAATGCTATTTCTAGTAGCATTTAGCGTTTCCACTAACAAATTATGACCATACAGCTATGTTACCAAACGCTTTATCAAAACAAACAGCTACGGCTACTCCTCTTTGCTATCGCTATCTTCGGCAAACATACTCTAACGAGTTTTTATCTTTTCTAAACACTACTTTTCAAAGGCTACTTGAAGAAGCATTTAGCTTCTTCGTCATTTTACACTTTATAATTACACATACATTTTTGCTACTGCTAAAATTGTTTAGCCTAAAATTTTGAGAGTATGACGATGACGTCATCACTTGAGGCTTGTAAATGTACGATGACGTCATAGTTGATAGTCAAATTAAACACACAAATATCTATCAGTTAATTTGTTACGGAATAAAGTAACTAACAGTATAAGAGTACTTGATTAAATAAAAGGCTAAAATTGAGATTATGAATAATGATTGATTGAACCTGTTAGATGTTTAGCGGTGATCTGTATGATCGGAGGTTAGTCAAGTGACCGGCAACTGTGATTGATTCTATTGTTTTACTTTTAGTTAGTTAAGTTTGGGTCTTTAGGATATTTGAATGGGATAATTATGTAAAAACTTAATTATATATTTAAACTTTATTTATTTTTTTATTTTTATTTTTTTATTGTTTAACCATTTTACTCTTATAGAGTTGTAAACGAAAGGTAAACATTTCATGAATTATTCGTTAAAACGCTTTGATCTTGCTATCTTATCTATGCGTTAATATGTATGTTTACTTATTAAATGAAAGCGTGCGTTTATGTTTGTTTATTATTAAATGAGCGAACATAAATAATAATTTACGTTCGTTTAGTTAGATCAATCAACATGAACAAAAGTCTTGTCTCTTCATTTATGTTCGTAAGCGTCCGATTATGCATTCGTTCGTATATCGTATTTTTTAATACACTTCAAAATTGGTTTACTTAAACAAAACAACACTTATAATTATGTGTTTTTAAAAACATATCTTTATCGCCTACGTTCATGTATGTTCGTTTACATCTTATTGAATCGAACATAAACGAACCCGAACAACCTTATTTTCTTAATAAGCGAGCGTGAACAAGAAAATTAAATGCGTTTAGGTGATCATGTTCGTTTATTTGTCTGATTAAAATGAAACGAATGAACATGAACAAAGCTTCGTCCGATTAGTTCAAATCCTACCTACCATTTTAATAAGAGTGTTGTAAATTTATGGGTAAAATAGTCACATAATATATACAAAAGTCGAAATTCAAAAGTATGAATATACAAAAATAAAAATAAAAGATGACTATACAACTAAAGAAAAAGTCACAGTTAAACTACGTTTTAGATGATTATCCTTATTTTAAACAAGATAGGAAATTAACGATAAGTAAATTCGGTTCGGTTTGGTTCGGTCCGTTTTAACTTTTCGGACTTATATTTTGAATATCGTTTAGTTATTAGCTCGGTATAGTTGGTTTTTTGGCGTTGGAGCGAAGTTTTGAAGTTTGGACATATTTAGTTTGGTTGGATTAGTTAGTTTGTGCTATTTTAGTTATTATTAAGGGTAAATGACACCGTTGGTTCACATGGTTAGAGTAGGTTGTGCATTTGGTCCTTAGATATAGGGTTACGCGCCCCGAGTCTCCAACCTCATGTTTTTCACTCCATCGCGGTTCAAAACCCTAACACTTGTTAAAATTCTCGTTAGTTGTAAGGGTATTCTCATCTTTTCGCAATTTCTTGTCCACACACCCCATTAAACACAATATTAAATAGTCACACCTACTTTCACACATTAACACAAACACACCTTCTTCAACACCAACGCCATCAACAGATGCGTCTGCTATTCAGAAGGCAATGCTTCAACAGATAAGAGAGAAATGAATCTCAATTTAAACTCGGCGGTTTCACTCTTAAAAAAAGCACATCTTATTTCATGAGGCGAGGCCTTTATATATACACAGATAAAGTAGTAGGTGTAATAGTAACACCTAACGTCATTGCTTACCTATACTACAATATTGCTACAGTACTATGGCACACTGCCACTACCGCCCAGGCCCACTACCACCCTCTTAAAAATGTTATATTCTTTTCCCTTGTATTAAAAATGTATGTTTTTTCTTTCTGTGTGTAGTGACTTGCATGTCGAAAAAAGACATTATGAGCAAAACCCCCGAAAACGTAGAAGATTACCATGAACAACCAAACTTATTGTTAGTAATGAAAGGGCAAAGGGCAAATGACCCTTGGCTTTTGAATAGTCATTTGGCTTTCTTCATGTTGGCTCTTATTCAATTGACCCCAAGAGAAATGCCTATAAAAGGCAATGAGGCAAGCCTCATTTCAGCATCCCATTTCCAACGTAAACACATAAGTGTTCTTTCCTAAGTTTGTGAGTTTATTTTGAGAGTTTGTAGTATATTTCCTAATGAAAAGAGATTAGTATTGTTAATCCTTGTAATTAGAGAAAAGGTGTAATTCCTAATTTTCATCATTGTGAAACATATTTTTCCTTGCCCCTGGTTTTTACCCTATCGGGTTTTTCACGTTAAATTCGTGTGTCATCTTTTATAGTATTTCATATTTTAGTTGTGGGTTTGCTTCAATCCGGTATCACTTTTCTCAACAAGTGGTATCAAGAGCTAAGTTAGGTGTGTGTATAATTATTTATCATATGCTCTGTGGTTGCCACTAATAAGTGGACCCTCACATCAAAAGATAAGTAAGATTATACTCACTCAAAAGGTGTTCGTTACTATTATTAACAAATAATAGTTTTGTCGAAAAGTAGATCGTGGTTGTATCAGTGGCGGCGAAATTTGAAATCAAAAAATTCAATGGGAATAATTTCTCATTGTGGAAATTAAAAATGAAGGCTATCATTAGAAAGGATGATGTTTAGCGACAATTGATGAAAGGCCAACTGAGGTTACGGATCACAGTAAATGGGACGAGATGGGCGGAACTGCTATTGCAAATCTTCATCTGGCATTAGCAGATGGAGTTTTGTCAAGCATAGAGGAGAAGAAAGGTGCAAAGGAGATTTGGGATCATCTTGCTCGATTGTACGAGGTAAGATCGCTCCACAATAAAAAATTTGTTACAAGGAAACTTTATGCTCTTCGCATGACGGAATATACTTCAGTTACTGAGCACATTAATAACCCAAATACTCTATTTTATTGGCTTACGTCTTTGAGTTGTAAAATAGAGCCACAAGAACGTCTTTGAAATTCTACTTCAAAGTTTACCGACTCATATGACCAACTTATCATTAACTTAACCATTAATGTTCTTTTGGAGTATCTAGTCTTGATGATGTTGCGGCCGCCATTACGGAAGAAGAATAGGCGCAACAACATGGAGGATAGGCAAACCACCAAGGCAATGGAGGCGTTGGTGGTAACGAAAGGGAGGTCAATGGAACTTGGCTCAAGTGGGAGTCACAATCATGGTAAATCTAAAACAAGAAGGACGAATAATTTTAAATGCTACAAATGTGGCAAGCTGGGTCACTTTAAGAAAGATTGTTAGGGTTTAAATACCTCTAATCCTCTGGAAAATTTCGCTAGCACTTCAGAAGATGGTAATGCTTTGTGTTGTGAAGCAGCGATTAAATATGAAGGTAGGAAGAGATTTGAAGATGTATGGTTGTTGATCGAGGGCTACTTTTCATATTACATAAGAAAAGAATGGTTTCATCAATATAAACCAATCTTTGGAGCCGGATCGTGTCTGATTGAAATGATCATGAACTAAACATCATTGGAATTGGAAATATCATGGTGAAGGTGCATGATGGTACAGTTTGTACTGTCCAGGATGTGCGACACGTGGAGGGCCCGAAAAAGAATCTATGGTCTCTAGGACAATTGGACGATCTTGGTTGTAAGGTTGAAATACAAAACAAGATCATGAAAGTTATAAAAGGCGTGCTTGTACTTATAAAAGGAGAAAAGGTGGCTGCAAACTTATACCAACTGAAAGGAGAGATAATGGAGGAGGCGGACGCATCAGTTGCTTCACATAATCCAAGTCATAGAGCTGCAGTAACATGGCATCAGAAGCTTGGACATGTGACTGAACAAGGAATGAAGATTATTGTGGAAAAGAAGCTAAATCCTAGCCTTACAAAGGTTTCTTTACCTTTCTGTGAGCATTGTGTTATTAGCAAGCAACATCGCCTAAAATTCAAGACATCAAATTCTAGAAATGTTTTAGTTCTGGAATGGCTTCACTCTGATGTGTGGCAAGCACCGGTTTAGTCCCTGGGAGGAGCAAAGTATTTTGTATCATTCATTGATGACTATTTCAGGAGATGTTGGGTGTACCCAATAAAAAAGAAGTTTGGTGTTTGAAGTTTTCAAACTTTACAAAGCGCGGGTTGAACTTGATTCTGGAAAGAAGATCAAGTGTTTGAGGACAGGTAATGGAGGCGAATACACTGGTGATGAATTTGATACTTTTTGCAGGCAAGAAAGAATCAAAAGACAGTTCACAACGTCATAAACTCCTCAACAGAATGAAGTGGCAGAGTGGATGAACATAACCTTGTTAGAAAGAGCAAAAGCAATGTTGGTAACTACAAGCTCGGAAAAATCGTTCTGGGCAAAAGCAGTCAATCGCATGTTATGTGATAAAGTGTTTGTTAATACAATTATCGTCCAAAAACGTTATTTATATTTTATGATCTTTACCTTGTTTTGTTAACGACAAAAGTAAATTTCATTTTTGCAAAGTATAAAGCTTGTCAAGATTGTTAGATATTATTACAAGCTTTTCTTAAATAGTTTTCAACATTTAAGCATTAGCATTTTATCACTTTTTGATTAATTACATATCAATTTACATTAGTAGCCTTCTAAATTAAAATGTGTCTCAACATTTTAGTTCAAACATGCTTAGTTACTTTAACAAAACATTACATAAGTATTTACTTATATATCATGTAAATTCTAAAAATGGAAAACTATATATTACATCATGGCTTGTATCACCTTGGAAATCTTTAGAAGATTTTATAAAATATTTTGTTTAGATATTCACTCAACATATCTTGCATAATCTTGGAGAGATTTGGGAAGATCCTTGAAAGATTTTTGTAATATTTTCTGTCAGACTGGCGGAACAAAAATTATAAAGGGCGGAACCCTTTTTTTGGTTCCGTTTAGTCCGTACCAGTCTGATCATTTGGCCTATAAATAGAAAGCCAACCTAAGTTGTTTTATCATCCCTCATAAGCATAAAACACATACATTCTCTCATTCTATTACATCTAACTCAGTTTCATTTCATTTTAGTGATCATCTTTTGTAGCAAAGAAGATCAAGGCATAATCAAGCTTCAACGAATAGTTGGAAGTCTTGTTTGTTTTGTTATTGTGTGAATCATTATTGTTCATACATCATTGTTGTATCAAACCATCTTAAATTCACGAGTGTGATTGTTAAGTATTTTAGTCTTTAAAAAATGAAGAAAAAACATACGGCTACCATCCTACATCTATCTTTATGTTTATGTCTTTAAATTTATGTAGGTTTGTTTCAAGTTATTTAGAGTTAGTGAGTCGAGTCTTGGCTTAGCAACGCCACGCTTTTCATGCTTGTAACATAAGATTTTTGACTTGCCACCACTAAATCGCCTATCCAACAAAACCCTTTGTTTCCCTATCGTAATCCTAACGTTACAACCCTTGTAAAGACCTCTTAGATAGTTGTTCCTAAGTGCTTACGCCAAAGCGGTGGAGGTTTGATCTAGTCTCAAGCCTATGGTAATCTATGTACTATGTCAGGTAATGAGTGTTTATCTTCCATTTCCATTTACTATATTTCATATAAACCCGAGAGATGAGAGAATCCAAACACCCCTTGTGAGGTGCTAGTATATAATTTTTGTGCTTGTTATGACTATTGTGGTGCTTTTACTTGTTGTTAATTATTTTAAACCCATGCTTCATGCCCCCTAACTTATAAATTGATTGACCAAAAGCACATTTGCTTGAGGACAAGCAAATACCAAGTGTAGGGATACTTGATAAGGATTTAAAATGTACACTTTTAAGGGGTCATTTAAGCCCTTAATCGACCAATTTTATATCCGTTACTGCTTAATTTCGTTCATTTTCACTTTTTAGGTCTCTTGGAAGCAAAATGCTGGAATGATGCACATTTGGACGAAAAGGAGTGAATACATGAAGAAAATGGCAAAGTCAAGATCCAAGCCACTCAAGTTGCTCAAATTGAACTGACGTCCCAATCAAAGGCGATGTCGTCCTCTATCTGAACTTGATAAAAACATGCACCGATTTGCTCGGTGGAATTTTTACTCATATAACTTTGGCGTCGAGCTTTGATGAAGAAGGGCGTCACTTAGACTTTTCATCTCGGACGGCCCGGATCCGAACCAAGGCGACGTCCCACTTGAAGATCGCGGCACAACCTAAGGTGATGCCGTCCCATCGATAACTTGGCCAAGACGAAAACCCTAATGACGGCGATCGGCGTCCCCACTATAAAGCGACACCGTCGCACTTGTAAATCTATATATAAATTTGATTTTTCCGCATTTAGAGGTAGACTTTTGGAGTAAAAACCTAAACGTTTGTAGTCCGACTTGGATGATATCTTAGGGTCCCAAACCTATTTTACACATCAAGATAAGTGTTTTAATCCAAATTATCATTATGTCTTCCATTGATTTTGTATATGCTTGCTTGTTTAACATGTCTAGCTAAATTTTTTGTGTGTTTGCTTAAATCTATGAAACCTAGTCATTAATTATTGTTAGGTTGTCTCTTATCTTAATTGTAATTGGCTTAGGAGTGCAACTAGGCTTTCGTTGTGTATAATGGTTGAATAGTCTTTGTGAAAGTTGGCTTATGAATAATCTAGCGGATTTCGTAGGCTAAACCCAAAGGTAACCTCAAAGAGTTAGGGCAAAGGCACACCTACGACTTTAGGAAGCACAACGTTAAAGATAAGATGTGACATTTTATTTAACCAACAATAAAAGATAACTAGGGAGTAATAGTATCTAGGTAAACACAATTTTAATCATCATACGAGCACACATCAATAGACATAAGACTACCCGTAGTATTAGATAATTAGAATAGTAGAAGTAATCGGTAGAAGTACCACCCCCAAACCAATTGCCCCGAGATATTTACCTTAGCTTTCTAAAAAACCATAAAAAGATAAAAAAGAATCATCCTCAACCCCCACCTTAGCGTAATACATTTCTTGCTAGCATTCCTATTCCCCTAGAGAATGATATCAATCCACGAGGCTTACCCATACTACACTACAACGATTAGGTTCATTTGCTTAGGGTGTTGAAAAACTTGCTCGACGAAAAGGAAGTTCCTTTGACCCCGAGCGCTCTTTGTACGCGCATCAAGTTTTTGACGCCGTGCGGGAATATAATAGCTATTTAGATCTTTATCTCATTTAGGTTCCCTTGCTTGATTCCTATCAAGTAAGATTTTTATCATTTTAGCTTCCTTGTAGTCTATCCCCTTCTTCGTGACTTTGTTAGTAATCCCATCACTTTTCATCATGGAAGGTGATAACCCACCAAACAAAGAATCCCCATCAAACAACTACCCACCACTTGATCCGACGTTTGCCAACCAACTTCGAGCTCGTATTGTAGTGAAATTGGAGAACTTAAGAAATTGAATAGGATAATTGAAAGTGCACTTGAGAAAGCCCTTAAGGAATCCACTAGTACTTTAGATAGTGATTCAACCACGAGCGCTGATTCGGAGGATGAAATTGGAGAAGGAGATTATAAGGTATTGGAAATTATGGAGGGTAGTGAGGAAGAGGAACTTAGGGAGTATTTTGAATCATACCCTAATGGAAAGGAAACCGCCTATCACTATAACGTAGTTAACTACCCGCTACCACCTTTCGAGCCATGCATAAAAAGGGGTGACCCTAAAAACATTAAGATACCTTGCATGATTGGGTACTCATATAGGGATCACACTTACATAGACTATAATGCGCCCATGAACATAATGTCTAGGCTCTATTACAATTGGATCATGAGCGAAAAGTTAGGACCTAGGAGAGATCCCTTTTACCCTAGGAAAGTAAGTAACTATGTTGGGAGAGCTAAAGGATTGAATGTCTTTGTAGGTAATTTCACATATATGTGTGATCTCATGATCTTGGAAGATGTTAAAGGCATCATTGATGGATTCTTAGGAGACGTGATACCTGGGAGACCATTTATTGAGGAATCCATGATGATTTATGATCAAGAGGAAGGAATAGCCAAGTTCTCAAATGGGACCGAATGTGTTAAATATATAATGCCCTCCAAAAATAAAAATTTTAAGGTTATTGATGATTTAGATGTAGACAACATTCCAACTTTCGAAGTTGATTGGGAGAACAAAGTTTACTACACCGCTTGTCTAGAGTTAGGCCCTGAATATATTCGTGATGAAAGAAGAGTTAAGAAAATCGAATGGGCATCTAAGATAAGAGGAAAATAAGAGCACGACTTCGAGTCTAGCTACAAGACTCATAAATAAAGAAAAGCGCTTCGTGGGAGGCAACCCATGCTTAACTGTTTGCTTTTTTGTGTGTCATATATCTTTTTCATTGTTGTTTATTCTCATGTTTGATTTTGTGAAAATGCTTTATTTTATCTTTAACCTCGTCTTAATTACATATAAAGGTATTTTACAAAAAGATAAGTGTAGGGAAGATTACATACGTTTTTAAAGAACGTGAACATGAGAATTACAATTCTTGAAATTGATGTATATGTGTGTTTGTTAGAGTCAAATGCTTGTATCGAGTCATAATGGATGTTTTGCGGGAATTTTTCCGTGTTTTAAAGATGTAATTTTTCCGAACTTTTCGGAAAACGCATGAGACACAGTTTATGTCATGACAACTGACGGCGTCAGATTAAAACTGACGACGTCAGGTCAAGCAGAAACAACTTATCAAATTTTTTCGTTTTCTGTGCTACTTATAAATTTTTGGAAACTCTCATGTCTTAATTTTCCAGAAAATCTGCAAACATCCATTCCACAAGCATTATATCCTAGTATAGTTGTGTCATATATAGTTTTACCGCCGATTTTACGCGAAGGTTTTGTTTGTTTTCTAAAAGTGTGCAGGTTATATTTGGCAAGAAGAAGAAAACTTAACATTGGATGGAGCTTATCACGTATACATTCTTCTTGGGAAAAAATTTAACCACAACTTCACACGAATCCTAACGAGTTAATCAGGGGAGTACTAGTTTCTTTCTCTTTTACTTACCTTCCTTTATCATAACGTTGATACTTTCGGGGAACATTGGGGACAATGTTCGGTTTAAGTGTAGGGAGGGAGAATAAAACAGGAACTTAGAAACTATTCTTATCTTTGATTATTTGTCTCATCCTTGGTCATTTGTGTAATAAACTATGAGAAATATTTGTTAGGGCAATTTTAGCACCAAATTTAAATTTTTTTATGACATGTACGAGCAAAAACTTTAGTCTTAATAAAGCGTCTCATGGATATGAGTTATATGACTAGCACAAAAACCGTTTACCACTCAAATTGCACCCCAAAATGTGAGGTTCACCCTATATCTTTAGAAATAAAGCATTCATCTTTAATGCTTGAGAGTGTACCGTAGTATAATAGATTCTAGAACTTGTTTTGTGATGCATTCCGAGATCGCTAGTGAGACTACACTTGTGTAGTTAGGAATAACTAAATGATAAGAGGCATTAGGATAACCCTTGTTTGAAATCCGTATTAGAATTACTTCTTCCACATCGGTTGAGTAATTACCCCACACCCTTGCGATGTACTCATCTTTAGTATACGATACCCCTAGTTAACCCCTCAGAGCCTATCCTTTTCGCGGTTCTCGTGATGTTTCGGTTTTCTGGGATATCAATGAAGAGCATTGTTTACAATCCACCCCCAAATGTACACCCAAATCGCCTTAGCTTACCTTGTATGCACTCACTTTTAGTGCATTATTGTTATCATTACTAAACCCTTAGTTCAATTAACTAGTTACTTACATGGTTGCTAAGTCGAGTCATATCTTTTGTACACAGTTTTGGGATGATTGGGACTCATGGGTAAAAGTAATATTTTATGGAGTAACGGGGAAGGAACGTTAAATTCAAATTACCTTTGTCTACGTAATTAAATACTTCAAATGTTTTGATCTTTTCAAATCGGGTCAATTAGTATTAGAAAAATAAAAACTCAAGTGTAGGGATGCTCCTATAAATCCATTATATTTTGATGTTATCGTAGAGGATGGTAGAGTAAAAATGTATGAAAAAAAATCGAAAAAGAAAAGAAAAAAAATGAAAAAAAAACATACAGCTACCATCCTACATCTATCTTTATGTTTATGTCTTTAAATTTATGTATGTTTGTTTCAAGTTGTTTAGAGTTAGCGAGTCGAGTCTTGGCTTAGCAACGCCACGCTTTTCATGCTTGTAACATAAGATTTTCGACTTGCCACCAGTAAATCGCCTATCCAACAAAACCATTTGTTTCCCTACCGTAATCCTAACGTTACAACCTTTGTAAAGACCTCTTAGATAGTTTTTCCTAGGTGTTTAAGCCAAAGCGGTGGAGGTTTGATCTAGTCTCAAGCCTATGGTAATATATGTACTATGCCAGGTAATGAGTGTTTATCTTCCATTTCCATTTACTATATTTCATATAAACCCGAGAGATGAGAGAATCCAAACACCCCTTGTGAGGTGCTAGTATATAATTTCCATGCTTGTAATGACTATTGCGGTGCTTTTTTTTGTTGTGAATTATTTTAAACCCATGCTTCATACTCCCTAACTTATAAATTGATTGACCAAAAGCACATTTGCTTGAGGACAAACAAATACCAAGTGTATGGATATTTGATAAGGATTTAAAACGTACACTTTTAAGGGTCATTTAAGCCCTTAATCGACCACTTTTATATCCGTTCTTGCTTAATTTCGCCATTTTCACTTTTAGGTCTCTTGGAAGCAAAATCTTGGAATGATGCACATTTGGACGAAAAGGAGTGAATACATGAAGAAAATGGCAAAGTCAAGATGGAAGCCACTTAAGTTGCTAAAATTGAACCCGACGACGTCCCAATCAAAGGCGGCGCCGTCCTCTATCTGAGACTTGATAAAAACATGCACCGACGGCTCGGTGGAATTTTGCTCATATAACTGACGGCGTCGAGCTTTGAAAGAAGGCATCACTCGGACTTTTCATCTCGGATGGCCCGGATCCGAACCCGACGGCGTCCGCTTGAAGGCGGCGTCGCAACTCTAAGGTGACGTCGTCCCATCGATAACTTGTCACAATTCTCAATTTCCGATCGTTTTGCAAACTTTAATTTTTTTAATTCACTTTACTATTCATTCCAATACCCGCACCACCTTTTTACTAATTCATTTTAATTTACCTTGACAAGCCATATACCTAGTCATCAATTAGATATTTATATAATAACTAGTTAAATATCTTATAAAATATCTCACTAAGAGAAGTCAAATTGAAATTCTCTTCTTAAATATCTTACAATTCTAGGCTTTAACAGCGTTTGCGTGCTCCGTCAAACTTATCACTCATAAATATGCTAAGATAGGTTATATTAATAAGTTTTAACATTTTTATAAGTTTCATATTTTTACGACACCCGATTTTACGTTTCGTGACTTTACGACTTAGAGTTAGCGATCACAGGGACCAAAACTGACTCCGTAAAAGTAAGATAACATCAAAATTCATACCTAGTCATTCAAGATAGAGCATGAACGAAATTTTAGTGATTCACCAAGCCTTGTTGGCTTGGTGATAAGTCTTGAATTTATTAGTTACATACATGTGCTAGTTACTTAGTTTTTAAGTCTTAAACTTAAGACTTAAGTCTTAGGAAATATCCTATAAGACTTCATCTAAGACTTGATAACTCATAAAACTCATCCATTTTCCTTTGTTTCATCCTCCATAACCGAACCTCAATAAATCACACTCACCTTCCATCTTTGATCTTCAAGCAATAAGTTATACTACAAAGTTAAAGGCCTTAGTGTTCTACACATGCTTCTTAAGTTTATTTGGTGATTCCATGGTTGGTTTAAGAGCTTCACAAGGTGCGTGGGCTGAGATTAGAGAGTTTTTACAAGGTTAGATCAAGGTTAAGAAAGGTTAGCAAGGTGTGTTAAAGGTTGGAAGCTAGAGACTTTGGTTGAAAGGGCTTAGGTTTTAATATCCTAGTTCTTGGTTCTTGAATTGTTTCATCACAAGGATTGTAAGCAAACTCCTATATTTACCTTTTATTTCAGTAATTATTAGTATTACATGTATTTAATATGTTCTATATGCTTATTATACTTGATTGTGCTTGGATAAATGAATTAAAACACTAGAAACCATCGAAAGGACTAGATTTGCAATACAGAAACTGGACAGGGACTGTAAACGCAAATTCTGGGTAAAATTCGTGGACTGATAAAGTAAAGTAAGTACATAGTATTATAGATCTATGTCTTGTGGTCGTTTTGCCGGGTGGATCGTGCCGTAACTCATCCCGATGAATAAACTAGAGCCAAAACGGCTAAACGTGTCCAAAACTGAGTAACAGATTTCAAACGGGTAATACTCATAAAACTTGCATATAACCAACTATTTGTAAAAGAATAAAAGTTGTAGCTAACACCCTAAATTGAACGTGGCCGCTGGCCGTGCGTTAAATGGAGTTGTAGAACTCGACTTATGATCAAAACCGTGAGACAGTTTGCTGCTGATTGAAATAACTAGTACATCCAAGGGTAAATTGGTAATTTCACATTATTTAAATAAAATTTGGGGCAGTAGGACCCACTAATCTGTTTAGTACATTTAATTACCTTTCCGAGGACATAAAAATCGAGTCGTGATCATTTACGGTTTAGAAGTAACGGGTAGATTTAGACGGGGAAAAACTTAAATAAACGAAACGTAAACACTTATACGACTTCTCAAATGTTAAGTATCCAAGCATAATTGATGTAATAACTATATAAGGCATGTTTATACATTCACATCAAGATTTTAGAACCTAAGACACAACACATATTCTAGGTTGCGCTTAGAGGTTTCTCGGCTTATCCATCGATTCGCTATATATTGGATATCACATTTATTAAGGTGAGTTCGTAGCCCCACTTTTACTCGTTTAATTATTTTATAAACTCTTTGGGGGAGATACATGCTAAACTACTTATTTTTACTTTACACTTATATGATCTTAAATATCTTTTGTTTCACTCTATGTGTGCGTAAGTAGATTATGCCTGAACTAAATTGATCACTATGTTATGAACGCTATTAGTTGAAACACTTTCCTTGATTTTGAACCCTTCGACATGTATATTTGAGCTCTTCTAAATTGATTCGGACCCTTTAACATATAAGTGAACACTTTGGACTTGATATGAACCTTTGACATATAGTTAAACTCTTTTAACTTGTACAAGAACCCTTTTGATATATTTTAAACTTGTTTGACGTGATTTTGAACGCTCAATATCCGAACCTTTGATATTATTTGAGCTCTTTGACCGTTTCGAATGTTGAACTCGACTTAAATCTTTGAACTTAATTACGAACTTTTAAACGGAACCTTTGAACTTAAATACGAACTTATGACTTGTTTGAACTTATTGAACCGTGACGTGTTATGACCTTGACCTAAAGTCTCCCATGTTGAGCATCACTATAAAGTCTCCCTTGTTCGAGCATCACTATAATTCTCACCTTGTCGGTGGAGTGTTCACAATAATTCTCGCCTTGTCGGTGGAGTGTTCTCAATAATTCTCGCCTTAATGGTGGAGTGTTCTCAATAATTCTCGCCTAGGTGGTTGAGTGACAAAGGAGTCTCCCTTGTTGGAGCAGTGTAAAGTCTCCCATGTTCGGAGCATCCCTGAACTATTATATACGTGGTGCTATATTGTGAACTATTATGACATCGTGCACTTGACTATTAGACATATATATTTTGGCAGTGGGTTGTAAACACACAAGTTGCAAGTTTTGTATGGGCGGAACTTGGAACTGAGTGGATTTACAATGCCTTTGCTTTGTGAACTTATTTGACAAATGTGCTTGAACATAAACTAGACATATTTTGGCGGTGGGTTGTAAACACACAGTTGCAAGTTTTGTGTGGGCGGAACTTGAACCGAGTGGATTTACAATGCCTTTGCTTTGTGGACTATTCTAAATGACCAAAACTTTGCCTTTGCTACATGAACCTTCTTTAAAATCTTTTCATAACAATACAAACTCTATGAACTCACTCAACCATTGTGTTGACACTTTAGCATGTTTTATCTCGTATCTAAGGCATTCACCGCATGGCATGCATTTGGACTTATCCTAGAGTCGTGTAGCAACGACGCTGCCTCACATATATTTTATGCACTTAACTATCGTTTGATTGTAATAATCTCATTTTGGTACATTGGAAATCTTTGGGACCTATGTTTTGTAAACTCGATTATTTTATCTAATCAAACGATATTTTCAAACGACACTTTAGGTCGCTCGATATAACTGTAATTTGATGCTATGATGCGGTCCTCCCAAGGTATTCCATTCATTGTAAAACATGTAATTGGGGTGTGACATAACTTGGCCAAGACGAAAACCCTAATAACGGCGATCGGCGGCGTCCCACCTATAAAGCGGCGCGTCGCCTTGTAAATCTATATATAGAATTCGATTTTTCCGCATTTAAAGAGGTAGACTTTTGGAGTAAAAACCCTAAACGTTTGTAGTCCGACTTGGACAGTATCTTACGGTCCCAAACCCTATTTTACACATCAAGATAAGTGTTTTAATCCAAATTATCATTATGTCTTCCATTGATTGTGTATATGCTTGCTTGTTTAACATGTCTAGCTAAATTTTTTGTGTGTTTGCTTAAATCTATGAAACCTAGTCATTAATTATTGTTAGGTTGTCTCTTATCTTAATATTAATTGGCTTAGGAGTGCAACTAGGCTTTCGTTGTCTTTAATGCTTGAATAGTCTTTGTGAAAGTTGGCTTATGAATAATCTAGCGGATTTCGTAGGCTAAACCCAAAGGTAACCTAGAAGAGTTAGGGAAAAGGCACACCCTACGACTTTAGGAAGCACAATGCGTTAAAGATAAGGTGTGACAATTCAACCAACAATAAAAGATAACTAGGGAGTAATAATATCTAGGTAAACACATTTTTAATCATCATACGAGCACACATCAATAGACATAAGACTACCCGTAGTATTAGATAATTAGAATAGTAGAAGTAATCGGTAGAAGTACCACCCCCAAACCAATTGCCTCGAGATATTTACCTTAGCTTTCTAAAAAACCATAAAATGATAAAAAAGAATCATCCTCAACCCCCACCTTAGCGTAATACATTTCTTTCTAGCATTCCTATTCCCCTAGAGAACGATATCAGTCCACGAGGCTTACCCAATACTACACTACAACGATTAGGTTCACTGCCTAGGGTGTTGAAAAACTTGCTCGACGAAAAGGAAGTTCCTTTGACCACGAACGTGCTTCGTACGCGCATCAGTAGATGACATCATATTCAGATCAACTCTCAAGAGCTATGTGATTATTTCTCTAAAATCATGCACGACGAGTTTCAGATGAGTATGATGGGTGAATTAAACTTCTTTTTAGGACTTCAAATTAAACAACTAGAAGATGGTATATTCTTTAACCAATCTACATACATAAAGGATATGCTTAAGAAGTTTGGTCTTGAAGACTCAAAACTCATTAAAACACCCATGTCCTCGGAAACTAAACTCACCAAGGATGAAGAAGGTGAATCCATAGACAACACTAAATATAGAGGAATGATTGGTAGCCTACTTTATCTCACGGCTAGTAGACCCAACATTATGTTTAGTGTTTGTATATGTGCTCGCTTTCAAGAAGATCCTAAAACATCACACCTAGAAGCCATAAAATGAATATTTAGATACATTAAAGGCACTACATGTTTAGGATTATGGTATCCCAAAGGAACGGGTGTAGAAACCATAGTGTATGCCGACTCGGACCATGCCGGAGACTATGTCGATAGAAAGAGTACTAGTGGTATTTGTACTCTTGTTGGACAATGTCTCACCTCATGGTTCTCAAAGAAACAAACGACCCTCGCTATTTCAACTATCGAAGCCGAGTACGTCTCAGCCGCAAAGGCATGTCAACAAGCTCTTTGGATGAAGCAAGCTCTCGTGGACTATGAAATTCAACTCAACAGAAATCTCTATACTTTGCGACAACAAAGGAGCCATTGATCTCAGCAAAAATCCTGTCCAACATGCCCGGATAAAGCATATTGAAATTCGCCATCACTTCCTTCGCGACAATGTTCAAAAAGGAAACATCTCAATCGAGAAAGTATCCTCCGAAGATAACATTGCCGACATCCTAACTAAACCTCTTAAACGAGAATCATTTAATCTTCTTAGACTTGGATTAGGTTTAATGGAACCAAACATGTAATCGAAAACATAGCTTAAAACTTAGCATGACCAAACACAAAAAATTAGCCAAAATTACTGCAGAACCCATGATTCGCTTCCAAACTGTCAAGTTTATTACACAAGTCAACCACTTATGAATGGTCAACCGTAATAAAATTCAAACAGTCTAAAACCAATGCAATTAAGTCCAGAGGAGTATAGTGTTTCCCCATGTCGTTAAGTCCCTCGGAGGATCAATGGTGTTTAAAAACGTTCAGATGTCGAATGATCACTAAGGATAATGATCTGTAAGGATTTTGGTTTATAATTACACTACTGATTGATTGGAATTGAATTTGGATACAGAACTATAAAGCACAACAATCAGATAAAACAAACGTGAATACGTACGTTTACTAAATATTACGTAAACGTATTAAATAAAACGTAAATTTTAAAAAATAAAACACCTACGGATATGAAAATGATATTTTTACAATCCAAATAATAAAAGAAAATTATTGGAAAATTAAAATTATTTTTATGACTATTTATTTAATTGTTATTAATTAAAAACTATTTTTAACTATTTAATAATACCCTAAAATATAATAAAATATGAAATAAAGATAGAAAAGTGAAATTATGACTTAGAAAAATCTAAAATATTATAAAACTTATTTTAAAACTGAAAAAATATTTATTACACTATTTATCTATTTATTATTAATTAATTACTATTTATTAATTATTTAAAATACACTTAAATACAAGAAAATATAAAATTAATCTAGAAAAATGAAATTTTAACTCAGAAAAATCTAAAATATTATAAAACTAATTTTAAAACTGAAAAGATATTTTTTATGCTTTTTGTTTATTTATTATTAATTATTTAATACTTTTTAACTATTTTAAATTCTAATAAATACTAAACAAAATAGGAAAATTCTGAAATTTTTTCTATAAATATCCTATGGTGACAGAAAGCTAAGAAAATTATAAAAACAAAAAGTGCTTAATAATAAGTTGAAAAAGAAAATTAAAAAGCTAATTTATATTAAATAAACGCTATCACTATTTTTAAAATCGATGTTTTTGTGTTTTTTCTTTTAAAAACCTATTTAACTATTAAAAATAAGCAACTTTAATAAAGACAAAAATTTTACAACTTAAAAATAAGCAGTTTGATGAGCTTATGAGCTAAACAGTTGAGCTTATGGCTTATTTTGATTTTTTAAGCTCAAATAAGCTATCAAATAAGCTAACAAGCTAGAAACAAAGGTAAATTAAGATGCAAATAAGCTAAAGGTACTTAAATGAAGCTAAAAGGCACAAAGAACACACTGATAAGCTTAAAATAAGCAAATAAGCACTTGGCTTCTTTATGTTCTAAGACAGCTTATGAGACGAGTTTAAAGGACAAAACAAGTGGGGTCCACAGCTTAAGCTCTCAAACTTGTCAAACAGATAGCCAATTGGGTTGTGAGCTTAAAGGAACCAAGAACAACCCCTAGGGTCCATCGATGAGCTTATGACAAGCTTTTGAAAAGCTTGTAAACACCGATTTCGGTGTATACTAACTCGATGTATCTTGAGAAATGGACAAAACTAAAAGTGATTGCAAAATTCTATCAAATAAGCTAGAAAATGGAAAATAAGCCTTTGGACTAAAGAGATGACTAGGTGAGCTTTCCAAAAAGCTAAGTTTCAATGCCCGGGTCCCACTAATAAGCTCTGTGTGAGCTTGTGAAATCAAGATACAACAACTCCGCTTTGCATGGGAGGTTTTGAAAAAGTGTTCAAAAGAAGATAAGAAATAAGCAGTTAAATAAGCTAACTAGAAATTATAAAAAATACTATGATAAAGATGAGCAGCTAAATAATATTAACCTAAGAGCTTAAATCCTAAATCCTAACAGTAAGATCACAAGAAAATTCACAAGTTTATTCAAAAACTGATAAACTGAAAATTTTGACTTTTTAAATTACACTAAAGGTTGACTAATATGAACTTTGGATTGATTCTACTTACTGATTATGTTATAATAAGCTAAGTTAAAACTATAATAAGCTATATGGACTATATTTTCACCTATTTGATTGATTATTTAAGCCACAATCTTATGAGCTAAACCGAAATGTGATTCAAAGATCAATTTTGACTTTTGCACTAATGAGGACCGGTTTTATTTGTTTCATCGAGCTATTATGACCAAGTGTGATAAACACCAAACAAGAACACCGCCTTGAACAACCTTTAACACAATTAACAAAGCGCTCCAAACAACCCTTTATAAAACTGCTTTGAAGCTTAAGGTACTAAAACATATTTTTAAACCAAGGAATCCATTGATTAACTTATAATAACCATATTTAGATGTAATTAAACTAAAATTAACACACTTTAAACAGGTAAACTAGAAAATGCAAATTTTGAGAAAATTGCTTACAAATTGGAATTCAAGTGGAATCTGAGAACCAAGAACTGAGAACACTTCCTATAGCTTCCCAATAAGCTCTAAACCCAAGGAAATCCAAGATTCACCCCGCGCCCACTTGTGATCTTCATTACTTGTGATTTTTATTTATAACTAATTTTTTGTATTTTTGGTATTTTTTGCTTTTTGATACTAAACCTGGATTTTAAGGTTTCTAATAGCTTACATAAGCTATATAAGGAGCTTATATGAGCTTATGAGTCCTTAACAACAACTAACAACAACATTCGATCATTTTGAGAATTTGAACAAGGAAATTTGTATAAACTTGAAATGAAACTTAACACCGAAATTGAGGTTTACAAAAGCTTTATCATACACTAAGAACATGAAATACAAAGTTTGAAAGCTAATTGATACAATCGGAAATTGAAAATTAAGATAATCGACATACATTAACTAAAATTACACTAGATAGTTTTCCTCTCTTCTCCTTCTTTCTTTATAGACTTTAGAGACTCTCCACATGCTTCGATCATTTCCCACTGCAATCTTGGCCATTGGATGAGCGAGATGATCACAACCTTTTGAATTCACTTTTGGCGCCAAAAGTGATACTAGTGGATTGAGGCGCTCACCGCAATTAATGCACTTTGGTATGTTGTGGAGGTGTAAGGGGACAATTGGGAAGTAGATATGGAGCTAGGGAGAGTTGGCAACAAAACAGGGGTTGTGAGGTGAGTGAAGTGTTTGATGGTGGGAAGCATTTATTGATTGTTGGTGGTATATAGGTGGAAAGGATGAGAGGGAGAGTAGGTAGTGAGGTGGAAAGGTGGTGAGGTGGTGGTAAAACCACCCTGGTTTTGGGTTGCAGACGTGAGAGAGGAAGGTGAACAGTGGAGCTGGTTTTTGGCGGGTTTGACTATTTTTGACCGGTATTATTAATAGGAAGGGGGTTCAAAATGGGGGGTCACAGGATATTGACAGGGGGTTCTTTTGGTTTTGGCTGGGTTAATAATACAAAAGGGGTCCATCTGGTTTTGTAGCTAATTAACAAGGACCATTGTTGTAATTTTGACAATCTTGAGGGACTGAACCTGCCACTTTTCCAAAGTTAACACAAGGACCAATTATGCCATATATGAATAGTACAAGGGTAATATTTGATAATTTTCCATTTTTAAATATCCGAGGACTATTTTTGACATTTTTCAAAGTTGAGGGACCAAAGTTGTCATTTTGAAATTTTAAACTTTGAAGGGTTTGTTTTGAAAACTTTTGAATCCATTGGACCTTAAATGATATTTTGCTTTATTTTGATTTACGAGGACTAGTTTTGACAACTTTTAAAACTTGGGGACTAAAGCGCCAATTATGCAAACTTGATACGCTTTTTCACACGATTTTGATATTTTGCATTTGAAACACATAAAACACTTATTTGTGATATTTTTATCATTTTGATGCGCTTCGAGTGTTTTCGATGTTTTGCGCTAAAAGGTACAAAATTGATGAGTATTTCGCACACTCATCAATCCCCACACTAAGATATTGCTAGTCCCTAGCAATCTTTTGAGAAAACTTAATGGATTTCATCTCTTTACCAAAAGCCATTACTCGGAGTAGCCAATTCTTTTAGTTCAAGTAAGAACCTTGGTACAATGATAACCAAATGATTTTGAGCAAATCACCAACTTTCATCTGTTTTGATTTGTCTTTACCAAGCCGCTTTGCTCGGACTAGCCAAATCTTAGATAAATTATCAATATTATCTTTGTGAGTGATTACCAATTATGGTTTTCCAATCGCCTTTACCACAAGCCATAAACTTGCGGGCTAGCCAACTCTTTACTAATTAAAGATACGCGAAATTTGAACACCATACAATTTTGGGCAAATTGCAAGTCATCAACGGATTTGAGATATCTTTACCAAGAGCCGCTTGCTCTCGGATTAGCCAGATCCTTTAGTTTATTAGACATGGCGGATCGATAATCAGAAGTCGAGTAAGTGCAAAACACTTACTCCAAAAAAAATTTTGGCCAAAAATGGGGAATTGGGTGGAATAATTACATGATAAAATTCGTGAGAATTCCCCCACACTAGAAATGAATATTACCCTCAATATTCAAAGTACCTGCGGTTATGCCGAAACATAGAACGAAAAGGGAAATATTACGGTCATTATTTTATTTTGATATATATATTATTATTATTATTATTATTATTATTATTATTATTATTATTATTATTATTATTATTATTATTATTATTATTATTATTTTTTTGAAACTTTAAATACAACAATGGGGCAACTCCCCACACTAGGGTGGTAGAAAGTAGAAAGAAGTCGAAATATGGGTGAAACCCATATGGTGTGCTTCGTTTTTGATTACTGAGTCACTAGCTTGACTCGATCCCCGCATTTATTGGTTCATGGGGAAAGTTTGTAGATCCGGACAACCATGGGTGGAATGTCCTCTCCAAAATAGTGTTTCAATCGATGACCATTCACTTTAAAATTTGGACCATCGGGTTGAGATAACTCAATGGTTCCATATGGAAATACTTTAGTGATGGTGAATGGTCCGCATCAATGGATTTTAGTTTTCCGAGAAAATCTTCAATCTTGAATTGAAAAGAAGGACTTGATCACCGACGTTGAAAACGCGGTTCTTGATTTTCGAGTCATGAATCTTCTTTGTCTTTTGTTTGTAGATCAAAGAGTTTCATATGCTTGATCACGGAGTTCATTTAATTCATTCATTTGAACTTTCCGATGATCACCACCGTCTCGAATATCGAAGTTGGCATGTTTCAAGGCCCAATATGCTTTGTGCTCCAAATTAATTGGCAAATGACATGCCTTCCGTACACTAGCTTGTATGGAGTACACCCGATGGGTGTTTTATAAGTCAGACGGAAGGCCCAGAGCGCCATCCAGTTTATCCGACCAAGAGGCACGGCCGCCATCGTCCTTTCCGAATTCTTTTAATCCCTGGTTGGAAACTTCCACTTGCCCACTTGTTTGGGGTGGTATGCGAGAGAGACGGTGAGTTACACCATATTTTGCATGACTCGATCAAATTGGTCATTGTAGAAATGCGTACTACGATCATCGATTATAGCTCGCAGAGTTCCAAACCTAGCAAAAGAGATTTTAAGAATTTCACAACTACTCGGGCATCATTGGTAGGCAAAGCTTTCGCTTCAACCCATTTTGACAAATAGTCAATGTACCACAAGTATGTATTTGTTTCTCGAGATGATGGAAATGGCCGATAAAGTCAATGCCCCGGATGTCAAAGATCTCACACACTTGAATGGCGCTTTGCGGCATTTCATTTCTTTGAGAGATATTTCCGTGACGCTGACAAGCGTCGCGTGTTTTGACAAATTCGGGGCATCTTTATAAATAGTGGGCCAATAAAACCGGAATCAAACACCTTCTTGGCGGTGTAATTTGACTATGATGGCCCCGCTGGTCCAAAGATGGCAAGCTTTGAGAATGTCCATAGCTTCGTCCATAAACACACCGCTCGGATGACTTGATCCGCATGATTTTGAATAAGTAGGGGTCGTCCCGTATAATGTTTAACATCCTTGAAGAATTTGTTCTTCCGTTGGGTCAACATTCCTTTCACTATGAAGTTACCCGCATGGTAATTTGGCGGTCAAGAAACCATGGGTAGTAGAGTTTCAACGAAAAGAAACCGCATTGAGTGTCTCAAGAGGAAATGTTTCATTTATTTCCTTTTCTCGAAAACATCCCGGTGCGGGTTTTCTAGACGGACAGATGATCTGCAGCCGTGTTCTCGGCTCCTTTTTATCACGATAATGATATCAAATTCTTGCGCAGAGGAGAACCCAACGGAGCAATCTCGGCTTTGCATCTTGTTTTGCAAAGAGATATTTGAGAGCCGAGTGATCCGTATACACCACGCATTTGGTCAAGATTAAGTATGGTCGAAACTTCTCAAACGCATACACCACGGCTAGTAGCTCTTTTTCCGTAGTGGTGTAATGGGTTTGAGCTTCACCATAGTCTTACTCGCGTGGTGGATAGGTCGAAAATGCTTGGTTCTACGTTGCCCCGTGATCGCACCGATAGCAAAATCACTTGCATCGCACATGAGTTCAAAGGGTAAATCCCGATCGGGCAACGAGAATGGGTGCCTCGAAGCTTTTTCTTTAATGTTTAAAAGCTTGATGCACTCGGTGAGAAGATAAAGGAGCATCTTTTCAAGAAGATGGGTCATAGGCCGGCGATTTTAGAAAATCTTGTATGAATCTGCGATAAAAATCGGCATGACCTAAAAACTCCTAATACCTTTGACGGTAGTAGGATGAGGCAATTTAGCAATAACATCGACTTTTGCTCTATCAACCTCAATCCGCTTTTTGAAATCTTATGGCCAAGGACTATGCCTTCTTTGACCATAAATGGCTCTTTTCCCAATTTAGACAAAGATTGGTGTCTTCACACCGCTTGAGCATTTTTCTAAATGGGAGAGACATGTTTGAAACGAGTCCCCAATGACCGAAGTCATCCATAAACACCTCCATTGTTTCCGATCATGTCGTGGAATATTGCCATCATACATCGCTGGAACGTGCGGGAGCATTACATAGGCCAAAAGGCATACGTCCAGAGGCAAAAGTTCCAGATGGGCGGTGAATGTGGTTTTTCGATCTTGTGGATCAATGGGGATCTGAAAATAACCCGAGAAACCATCAAGGAAACAATAGTATTCATTCCCCGCTAATCTCTCAAGCATTTGGTCCATGAAGGGTAGAGGAAAATGGTCTTTACGGTGGCTTCATTCAACTTACGATAGTCAATGCAAACACGCCATCCTTTACACCCGAGTTGGAATTAACTCGTTATCTTCATTTGTGACAACAGTTATGCCACCCTTTAGGAACACAATGAATTGGCTAACCCAAGGACTATCCGAGATCGGGTAAATTATCTCGCATCAAGAAGTTTGAGAACTTCTTGTTTAATAACATCATGTATTTTGGATTTACTCGTCTCGATGTTGATCGTTGGTTTGAAGTCATCCTCCATCAAGATTTTGTGAGTACAAAACTCGTGGTTGATACCCTTAATGTCGGAGAGTTTCCAAGCAATTGCTTGCTTGTGTGACTTCAAGACCTTTATGAGAGCATTCTTTTCATCTTTACTCAAATCTCGAGCAATAATGACAGTAATTTATCATCACCCTCAAGAAATGCATACTCGAGATGAGGTGGTAAGTCCTTAAGTTCGACTTCGTGAAATTCTTCGCTTTCTCAACCGACTTGACTTCCTTGTTATGAAGCTTGACGGGAGGAGTGATGAAGGATCATCATTGAGCATCTTCTCGATGAGAAGAATATCTCCTCGATGTCAATTAGGGCGTGATCAATTTCCCATGAAATGAATCACTAGCCAAGTATGCTTCAATCTCTTCCAAGATAAAGTCGCTTCCTCAAACGGGTGAGAAGGAGTAGAATTGGCAATGATGGGTTGAGATGAATGAGTGAGATTATCACTCAAGAATTATGATCATAACCAAGAACTTCTTGAGTACTCTTCGAAGCAACATCAATGATATCTATTCGGTTAACCGACTCGTAATCATAGTTTGCGGAGTACCTCGAAGTTTGATCAAGGTTAAAGGTGATGACTTCATTACCCATACGTAATGTGTTTTCTTGCTCAAATACATCAATGAGAGCACGGCCGCTCGTGAATCCTCGTCCAACAATGAGGGAACCCGATGATCGCATCAAGTCAACAACCACAAAGTCACCGGAAAATGGAACTTTCCTACTTTCACGAATCGCCCTCGGCAATGCCAAGTGGACGAGATATTGTACGATCTGCAAGCTCGAGAGTCATGCATGTAGGAGTAAGGTCCGAAATAAAAGTTTCTTCCATATTGAAGAGGCATCGATTGATGCTTGCACCAAGATCGCTAAGGCAAAGATTCAACCATTCCCGGAAATACACAAGGTAAGAGAAATTTTCCAGATCTCCAAGCTTCTGAAGCTTATTTAAAAGAACTGAGCGCCTCTCGTTCGAGGAGTTTTGCCATCTCAAACACTTTTCCTTGTTGCTTAACATGTGTTTGAGAGTTGATGCAAACTGGGCATCAAGATGATAGCATCCGCAGCTTATGTCAAAATGTAGTTCTTGGAAAATTTGAAAAATTTGTCCATTTGATGACCGGCTTTTCGAGGAGCTTTTGCTCATTCAAACGTGATGGGTAAAGAATAGAAGATTTGGATTTGGGGTTTTCAACGGAGCTACTGGAGGTTCAAAACAACTCCTAGATTGGATTTGGGTTTCGGACAACTCGAGGATGGACATCGTTGGTACCTCCGTTATTAGTAGGAAGTTCCTTGTCCTTTGTCGCCTCGGTTTACTTTCCACTACCTTCGGAGAGAAGAAGAAGAGTAGTAGGAATAGCGGGTCCATTGTATGAAACACCACTTGGTTGTGATCGCCTTTGCACGCCCCTCGGGTTAGCGATCGTGTTGCTCGGAAGTTTTCCGAGCCCGAGGGTTGATCATTTAAAGACTTCTTTAGATCGCCGATCCGACCGACCAACAACCTGCTCATTTCATCTTGGGATTTCATGAATTGCTTCAATAACTCATCGATGATGGTACCGAGGAGGTGGAGGAAATTTTGAGGTCGTATGTTTTGATTATGACCTTGTTGTTGGAAATTCCTTGGTTAGGATTCACATTTCCACGAAATTGATTTCCTGATTGAAATTGTTTTGATTAAAGTTTCCTTGATGTTGGAAACCTTGATTTGGTCCGGATAGAAATTACCTTGGTTTTGATAACCTTGGTTCATTCTAGGTTGGTTCGATTCGGTTTGCATGTTATGATTCTCGTTAAACCGGTGGTCCCCGATAAGTATTAGCACGGTAGTTTGGTTCATTTTGAGGACGGTATTGATTACCTCCCCGATGTGAAGTACCGGCTATAGCATTGGCTTCAAATGGACTACCATCGGTGGCGATCAGATTGTAGTATGCATGAGGGCCACCACAAGTAACACAGACACTCGACTTTCTTCACTTCACCATGTGATGGTGTCGTGTGAAAGTGACTTTCTTTGGTTAGCAAGAACCAAAGCTCGAACAATATCCGTGAGTTTGTCAATCTTAGCATCGGTGCTAGATGTACTCACGTGAGATGAAGTAGAAGGTCCAAGATTAGATCGAGATTGATATGTCTTTATTCGGAAAGGCGGACTGGGACTTGTTTTCTATGATTTGCAAGGCTTCTTTGTGGTCTTGCTCAGAAATTACCTCCAGCGGAGGCATTTAAAGAGTCTTGGTTAGTTTGGTTCGCACCATTGTAGAAAGTATCCATTTTCATTAACTCGAAAACCATGATGCGGACATCATGAGCAACTCTTTGTAACGATCCCATGCCTCACCGAATGATTCATCAAATCTTTGAGCAAATTTCATTATCTCATTCTTAAGACTTGTAGTTCGGGATGGAGGATAGAATTGCTAACAAACTTAGTGACTAAATCCTCCCATGTCTCAATGGAACGAGGGGTTGTTTCTCAAGCCAATTCCGGCTTGTCCTCTGAGAGAATGGGAACAGAAGAAGCTTAATTGCTTCATGTGGACATTCTTGTATTTGATGGTCGATGCAATCTTGTTGAACCATCGAATATGTGCATGAGGGTCGCCCCGCCAAAACCATAAAATTGGCTTTGGGTTACAAGATTAAGCAACCCGGTTTGAGCTCAAAGGTATCGACCACGATGGTCGGGACAACAATGGCATCTCCGTAACCTCGATGGGTGCTTGGAGAAGCTCATTCATCGGCTTATCTTCCGCCATTACGACGGGGTGGTGGTGCTAGACGCCTCACCACGGTGAAGGAGCGAACGCCTCTACGCCACGTGAATACTTACAAGCTCCGAAAGTGGACTTGTGGAGTCGGAAGAACGAGCGCATGCACTAAGTATAAAAATCGCCAAAAACAAATGCGAGGCAAAATGACAAGTGAACTTAAACCAACAATCACAAATGAAATGGCTTCTTTGAAAAAGGTATACCGCATCACAAGGACACAAAGGCAAGTTTTGATCTTTAAGATCGGGAACTTATTAATGTTCACACCCCCGCTGGTAGGTGTTTTACCTTGGTTCATGGTGGTTGATTTTATGTATTTATTAAGTACCACTAAAAAGACGAGGTATGGATTTGTGCTAAGGGTTTAAAACTTTTGGACAATATTTTTGGTATCGCCTCGCTTAACCAAATCGCACTTTTTAGAATCACTTTAAAGAAAATACAAGATAGAAAACGTTACGATTGTTTTGTTGTTTTATATATTTTTGGTGTTGTTAACACTTTAGGAAAAGTGTTAATGAACTTTTGATTTTGATAACTTTACAAAAACTGCTTACAAAAGGTGGTATATGTGCAAGTATGGGTCTGAAATGTTTAAAACACGCTAAAGCCTCCCGTGCCAATGCGCAAAATTTGATTCGCCTAAACTGCAAGTTTATTACACAAGTCAACCACTTGTGAATGGTCAACCGTAATAAAATTCAAAGAGTCTAAACCAATGCAATTAAGTCCGAGAGGAGTATAGTGTTTCCCAGTGTCGTTAAGTCCCACGGAGGATTAATGGTGTTTAAAACGTTCGATGTCGAATGATCACTAAGGATAATGATCTGTATGATTTTGGTTTATAATTACACCATCGATTGATTGGAATTGAATTTGGATACGAACTATAAAGCACAACAATCGATAAAACAAGCGTGAATACGCACGCTTATTAAATATTACGTAAACGTATTAAATAAAACGTAAATTTTAAAAAATAAAACACCTACGGATATGAAAATGATATTTTTACAATCCTAATAATAAAATAAAATTATTGGAAAATTAAAATTATTTTTATGACTATTTATTTAATTGTTATTAATTAAAAACTATTTTTAACTATTTAATAATACCCTAAAATATAATAAAATATAAAATAAAGATAGAAAAGTGAAATTATGACTTAGAAAAATCTAAAATATTATAAAACTTCATTTAAAACTGAAAATATATTTATTACACTATTTATCTATTTATTATTAATTAATTACTATTTATTAATTATTTAAAATACACTTAAATACAAGAAAATATAAAATTAATCTAGAAAATGAAATTTTAACTCGTAAAAATCTAAAATATTATAAAACTAATTTTAAAACTGAAAAGATATTTTTATGCTTTTTATTTATTTATTATTAATTATTTAATACTTTTTAACTATTTTAAATTCTAATAAATACTAAACAAAATAGGAAAATTTAATTTTTTCTATAAATATCCTATGGTGACGTAAAGCTAAGAAAATTATAAAACAAAAAGTGCTTAATAATAAGTTGAAAAGAAAATTAAAAAGCTAATTTATATTAAATAAACGCTATCACTATTTTTAAAATCGATGTTTTGTGTTTTTCTTTTATAAACCTATTTAACTATTAAAATAAGCAACTTTAATAAAGACAAAATTTTACAACTTAAAAATAAGCGGTTTGATGAGCTTATGAGCTAAACAGTTGAGCTTATGGCTTATTTTGATTTTTTAAGCTCAAATAAGCTATCAAATAAGCTAACAAGCTAGAAACAAAGGTAAATTAAGATGCAAATAAGCTAAAGGTACTTAAATGAAGCTAAAAGGCACAAAGAACACACTGATAAGCTTAAAATAAGCAAATAAGCACTTGGCTTCTTTATGTTCTAAGACAGTTATGAGACAGAGTTTAAAGGACAAAACAAGTGGGGTCCACAGAGCTTAAGCTCTCAAACTTGGCTGAAACAGATAGCCAGCTGGGTTGTGAGCTTAAAGGAACCAAGAACAACCCCTAGGGTCCACTGATGAGCTTATGACAAGCTTTTGAAAAAGCTTGTAAACACTGATTTCTCAGTGTATACTAACTCAGTGTATACTGAGAAATGGACAAAACTAAAAGCTGATTGCAGCCCTATCAAATAAGCTAGAAAATGGAAAATAAGCACTGGACTAAAGAGACAGCTAGGTGAGCTTTCCAAAAAGCTAAGTTTCAATGCCTGGGTCCCACTAATAAGCTCTGTGTGAGCTTGTGAAATCAAGCAGATACAACAACTCCCTTTGCACAGGGGAGGTTTTTGAAAAAGTGTTCAAAAGAAGATAAGAAATAAGCAGTTAAATAAGCTAACTAGAAATTATAAAAAATACTATGATAAAGATGAGCAGCTAAATAATATTAACCTAAGAGCTTAAGCCCTAAATCCTAACAGTAAGATCACAAGAAAATTCACAAGTTTATTCAAAAACTGATAAACTGAAAATTTTGACTTTTTAAATTACACTAAAGGTTGACTAATATGAACTTTGGATTGATTCTACTTACTGATTATGTTATAATAAGCTAAGTTAAAACTATAATAAGCTATATGGACTATATTTTCACCTATTTGATTGATTATTTAAGCCACAATCTTAACAGTTAAACTGAAATGTGATTCAAAGATCAATTTTGACTTTTGCACTAATGAGGACTGGTTTTATTTGTTTCACTGAGCTATTATGACCAAGTGTGATAAACACCAAACAAGAACACTGTCTTGAACAACCTTTAACACAATTAACAAAGCAGTTCCAAACAACCCTTTATAAAACTGTTTTGAAGCTTAAGGTACTAAAACAGATTTTTAAACCAAGGAATCCATTGATTAACTTATAATAACCATATTTAGACAGAATTAAACTAAAATTAACACACTTTAAACAGGTAAACTAGAAAATGCAAATTTTGAGAAAATTGCTTACAAATTGGAATTCAAGTGGAATCTGAGAACCAAGAACTGAGAACACTTCCTATAGCTTCCCAAGAAGCTCTAAACCCAAGGCAATCCAGTATTCACCCTGCTCCAGCTGTGATCTTCATTACTTGTGATTTTTTATTTATAACTAGTTTTTTTTGTATTTTTGGTATTTTTTTTGCTTTTTGATACTAAACTGGATTTTAAGGTTTCTAATAGCTTACATAAGCTATATAAGGAGCTTATATGAGCTTATGAGTCCTTAACAACAACTAACAACAACATTCGATCATTTTGAGAATTTGAACAAGGAAATTTGCATAAACTTGAAATGAAACTTAACACTGAAATTGAGGTTTACAAAAGCTTTATCATACACTAAGAACATGAAATACAAAGTTTGAAAGCTAATTGATACACTGGAAATTGAAAATTAAGATAATCGACATACATTAACTAAAATTACACTAGATAGTTTTCTCCTCTTTTCTCCTTCTTTCTTTATAGACTTTAGAGACTCTCCACATGCTTCTGATCATTTCCCACTTGCAATCTTGGCCATTGGATGAGCAGAGATGATCACAGCCTTTGAATTCACTTTTGGCGCCAAAAGTGATACTAGTGGATCGAGGCGCTCACGCAATTAATGCACTTTGGTATGTTGTGGAGGTGTAAGGGACAATTTGGGAAGTAGATATGGAGCTAGGGAGAGTTGGCAACAAAAACAGGGGTCATGAAAGAGGTGAAGTGTTTGATGCGGGAAGCATTTATTGATCGTGGGTGGTATATAGGTGGAAAGGATGAGAGGGAGAGTAGGTAGTGAGGTGGAAAGGTGGTGAGGTGGTGGTAAAACCACCCGGTTTTGGGTTGCGACGTGAGAGAGGAAGGTGAACAGTGGAGCCGGTTTTGGCGGGTTGACTATTTTGACCAGGTATTATTAATAGGAAGGGTTCAAAATGGGGGTCACAGGATATTGACAGGGGTTCTTTGGTTTTGGTCAAGTTAATAATACAAAAGGGGTCCATCCGGTTTTGTAGCTAATTAACAAGGACCATTGTTGTAATTTTGACAATCTTGAGGGACTGAACCTGCCACTTTTCCAAAGTTAACACAAGGACCAATTATGCCATATATGAATAGTACAAGGGTAATATTTGATAATTTTCCATTTTTAAATATCCGAGGACTATTTTTGACATTTTTCAAAGTTGAGGGACCAAAGTTGTCATTTTGTAATTTTAAACTTTGAAGGGTTTGTTTTGACAACTTTTGAATCCATTGGACCTTAAATGATATTTTGCTTTATTTTGATTTACCAGGACTAATTTTGACAACTTTAAAACTGGGGACTAAACCGCCAATTATGCAAACTTGATACGCTTTTCACCGATTTTGATATTTTTGCATTTGGAACACATAAAACACTTATTTGTGATATTTTTATCATTTGATGCGTTTCGAGTGTTTTCGGATGTTTTGCGATCTAAAGGTAAAAAATGATGAGTATTTGCATACTCATCAACCCACTCAGACCAATCAACAACAAAGATAGAACCAATTTTTGGGTCCGTCTGGTCCGCGGTTCACTAAGAACAATTTTTAAAACTACAGAACACTTCCTCCTTCACAACCTACATAACCAAACAACCTACAAACACACATAACTCACAATTGAGGTATCTCCTTCAACTAATCTCAGCCAAAATCAACATTGTAAGTCTCTTAACTACATTACTTATCTTAATTATGAGTCTAGGGTTTTAATTTATGCACAAAACCAAAACATGGGGATTATGCATCTTTTTGAACAAATCATGAATTACATTTGTTAAATTACATAACTAATCATGTTTCCCTTAGTTAGGAATTGCATCTCATAAGGCATTATCATAATTAACTAAAACCCCATGTCAAAATTTTGAAAATTTCTCACTTATAGGAAAAACAATTTCTCGTTGTTCATACAAATAAAAATGTTATTTTCATCACTTGCATAATGTCTCTTGAATACCAAAGGTAATGCATAACTAATATGCATTCCCAGGTATATTCAAACGAAGCTACATTGAATTAGGAGCGTTTGGGTTATCTCTCATATTTTCACAAACATTGCTAATAAAAACTATTTTATGCATAAATAGGAGTCGAGGTAACCATAGCTCCACAATGTTTGCATATAGGCACACACTAGAACAAATCGTCAATCTATTCTTCGTTTTTACTAAAACATGAAACTTTTGCTCCTAGGAACAAACATGCCTCCCGCAAAGTACTATGATCACAAACACACCCTTGACTACATTCCACAACACCATAAAACTAAGGGACTTAACAAAGAACAAGTCGAGGTTTTCAAAGGTTTAGTAAAACGCTACTTTCATAAGGGTAGAACAATCCACCCATCCTTCGTCGAAGGAATAAACCTTCGTCAAGAACTTGCCACCATCAACTTTGATGGTCTCCTACACATAGATGAACCTATTTGTCCTAGATTCAAGTATCGAGTTCTATGCTAGCGTAATTCTCGTAACCAATGATGATGGTCTTATGGCACTTCACTTCAAAGTCAACTAACTTGACTTCAACATTCCTCTCACTCACTTTGCCCAAGTACTAAGAATTCCTTGTGTTGGAACATGTCTTTACTCGGACAAGTGGTCACTCTCGATTCTTGATTCAATCCATGACCGTACTCCTCCTTATCAAACTCCCTTGGTCGAGAAAGATGTCATCCGTGAACACCTTTTCTTTGATAGGGTATCCACAACTCGTGTCACTAGAACCGGGAAAGAAATCAACCGAGACCCCATATGGAATGGAGCTTAATGAGCTTAAGCCTCAATTTAAGAAATGGGAAGAACTTCTTAGGGCCAATGTTGTGAGTACCATAGGAAACCGTGACCATATCAACGCTTGTCTTTGCTACATGCTTTATAGTTTGTCCACCCGTCAACCCTTCAATTTGGCATACTACATTGCCAAGAGGATGGCCGACATTCCCACTCAAGGAACCACAACTCTTCCCTATGGGATGCTTCTTACCCGTCTCTTTAGAGCCTTTGCAGCAATTCCGCCAAATCCTAGAGGGGTAAAACTTGACTATCCTCTTATTCCTAACATCTTTGTGCCATTGAGTGATAAACGGGCAGCCAAAACTAAGACCAAAGGAAAACAACCTCAACTTCCTACTCCTTCAACTTCATCATCAAATAGCTCGGAAGATGGACTCCCAAACTCTAGGCTTCAACCTCACGAGTACTATGAGGCACTTCCAGAGATTGACAACCCCCCATAATAATTCAAGCAAACTAAGGGTATGTTCAAGTGTCTTGGTAGGATGCTCTCCAAGATCAACAAGAAGTTAGACAAGAAATGAAGGTTTTAAGGAGTGTTTGGTACAAGAACAAAAACAATGATGTATGATGTATTTTCACTTTCTAGGATGATAACTAAACTTTAAACAATCATGTGAACTAACTTTGTTTTGCAGGGGATAACATCTTGATGTTATCACATTTTCACCATTTTCACTATTAAGTGAAAATCGCTAGCCCTACTTGAAATACATGCTCCCATGTGTTTATATATGTGTTATTGCTTGTTCCTAACCATAAATGATATTCTCCATATGTTTTAGGAAAATTTACAGGATTCAGAAAAGTTTTCGAGGGTTAAAAAAGTCCTTTGTAAACAAAACAGGCTCCCACGCAACCAACGGACCAAAAAATTTGGTTCCGTCCGTGTAAATTTTTTGTGCCGCCAAATTGCCATTCTCGGACCCGACGGACCCAAAATCCGGTTTCTGCCTTTGTAAAATTTTGGTTCCGTGGTAACTTGCAGGTATGTTTCTAAATTTTGCTTAATCCTGCACTCAAGTTCACTAAATTTTGTTACTAGGATACCTTTTACTGATTATTATTCATATTAGGACTTGTTTAGCTTACGTGGGTGTCTGATCTTCAATAGGTTATGCCTTTCCCACCAAAATTCAAAATTTCTCAAAATCCACCCAAGGAACCCTTTTTTATAAAGGAATGAACCCTTATTTTGGTTCCTTGCAATCCGTGGGTGTCTGATCTTCAAGATTTTGCAATGATTGAACTTCATTAATTGCATATCTTGCTAAATTTACTCAACACTTCCTCTATGGATTGACTTAGGAAGATTTGACATGCATTTAACCACTTCCAAATCATTAGAACTTCCTCACCTTAAGTACTCCAACTCCACCACCAAAATCAACCATTATTGTGACAACTCCATCACCAACCAAAACACCAATCATTACCTCTCACTCACCGGCTCAAATACAAGCATCTAAAACACCATCACCACCAAAATCTCTAAAACTTATACCCTTGAACTCTTTTCAACCCCACCAACATCCCCAATCCGTTATGAATGATTTGGATGACTTACCACCTAAGCCAACAAATCCACCACCTCTTCTATCTTTTGGCACCATTGAGCGTATTGCTCATGAACCGCCAAGAGCATCCTTTGAACCAAACGCCTCTTTTCAAGATGAACCTAGACCTCTACTTTTCCACCCAATCCACAAAGACATCCATGGGCCACTATATGGAGATCATGCTCTACCACCTACCTCCTTTTCTCCACATATTGAAGACATTGATGAGTCAATGTGGGAAGACCACCCACAATCTCAAGTAGAGATCCAAGCTCATCTAGATAATTTCAATGCTTTTTCAAACATGGTGGATTCTCATCTCAATGAGGCAATGCAAATGCAAATTGCCTTGCTTTCTTCCCTCATTGCTCCATCAAATCCCAACCATCATTCAACCAATGTTCCACCACCAAACCATGAACCTAGTCTACCACCAAACCAACCTCGCCATGGTTGCTCCCATTGTGAGCGAACCGCTCATCTAAGTGAAAGGACCCGCATGGTCCACGAACTTCAAGATGAAATGAGGTTCATCCTCAACCATATCCTTGAGCGTATTAACGATCTTTCTCATCCTCCACCACAATAGGATGGTTATTAGTATTTTCTAGGATTTTTACTTTCTATGTTATTTTTTTTCTCTCTAGGATTTATTTTCTTCTATGTCACCACATCTCCATTATTGTCCATTTTATGAATTTTAAGTCATAAAAATTTTACTAATGAATGATGTTTATTATAATGATGTTGGTTACTCTAAGTGATTACTTGTTGGTTGTAACTATTATCTTTTGATGCTTGTGATGATAAAATGTTTACTAACCTTTGTTTTATAGCTTTTCATAATCCATGTATCTTTCTCTTGACACCCAATTAAGGGGGAGCATTGGCCAAGGAGGAGCATTTGGCTTGGGCTCATTACATATTCCGCCTCGTCTCTTCTTTTTGTTTCGGCAAAAAGGGAGAGAATATTATTGACTTTCAAAAAGTCAACTATACCTTTTGACTTTCAAAAGTCAACAAACAATTGATAATAAAGTAAACCAAAAATTGACAAACAAAAGTCTAAACTAGTTTTAAAGACAAAATGACTTTTATTTGCCAACTTTAGTTAACTAGCTATATCTCCCAAGTTCAAGTTAATTTAATATTTTTAAAATTCTTGTACATCTTTATATCTTTGATAAAATTCAAATTTATGTTTTGTCCTCAACAAAAAGGGGGAGATTGTTAATACAAATATCGTCCAAAAACGTTATTTATATTTTATGATCTTTACCTTGTTTTGTTAACGACAAAAGTAAATTTCATTTTTGCAAAGTATAAAGGCTGTCAAGATTGTTAGATATTATTACAAGCTTTTCTTAAATAGTTTTCAACATTTAAGCATTAGCATTTTATCACTTTTTGATTAATTACATATCAATTTACATTAGTAGCCTTCTAAATTAAAATGTGTCTCAACATTTTAGTTCAAACATGCTTAGTTACTTTAACAAAACATTACATAAGTATTTACTTATATATCATGTAAATTCTAAAAATGGAAAACTACATATTATATCATGGCTTGCATCACCTTGGAAATCTTTAGAATATTTTATAAAATATTTTGTTTAGATATTCACCAACATATCTTGCATAATCTTGGAGAGATTTGGGAAGATCCTTGAAAGATTTTTGTAATATTTTGTCAGACCAAGGAACTAAAAATTATAAAGGCGGAACCCTTTTTGGTTTCGCCCAAATTGCATCACTCGTCATTTGGCCTATAAATAGCAAGCCAACCCAAGTTGTTTTATCATCCCTCATAAGCATAAAACACATGCATTCTCTGATTATATTACATCTAACTCAGTTTCATTTCATTTTAGAGATCATCTTTTGTAGCAAAGAAGATCAAAGCATAATCAAGCTTCAACGGATAGTTGGAAGTCTTGTTTGTTTTGTTATTGTGTGAATCATTATTTTTCATACATCATTGTTGTACCGAACCATCTTAAACCTCTGAGTGTGATTGGTTAGTATTTTAGTCCTTAAAATACATAGTGTGTTCGGAGTGGTTGTACCCTTGTAAGAGAACTCGACATCTAGCTTTGTGTCGGAAATATTGTCTAAGCGACGTGTAAAGGTTTTCTCTGCCGGTTAAAGGAGCTTGTTGATTAGTGAAGATAACTCTCGAGTTGGAGACTCGGGGAGTGGAGTAAGGCAAGGAAAAAGAGTCTTTGCAGACCGAAACACTATAAACAACCTTGTCGTGGTTTGATTGTTTCTTTCCTTACTTACATATTATTTATCGCTTGTATATTATTCATTCTTTACTTACACATCATTTATCTATATCGATTGATCTCACAATAAGTTTCAAAACAATTAAACTTTTTAACGGTAAAACTATTCAACCCCCTTCTAGTTTTCCACAGTGTTCACCTTCAATTGCAATTTAGTTGAAGACACTGATGAAGATGTGAATGGGAA
Source organism: Chrysanthemum lavandulifolium (assembly GCA_022545495.1). Lineage (NCBI taxonomy): Eukaryota > Viridiplantae > Streptophyta > Magnoliopsida > Asterales > Asteraceae > Chrysanthemum > Chrysanthemum lavandulifolium. Next base: position 248,024,780 of record CM040240.1, on the reverse strand, counting down.
AGCCCATCAACTATTCAGACCTTCATATATTTAGAAGTCCAATGTCCATGATGTACAATTCTCAAGAAACTACAAAGCTAGATCCAAAATCCAGAAAATATATGTTCTTGGCGTACGCTGACGAAGTAAAGGGGTATCGCTTGTGGGGGGCCCACAAAGTAGTCATCAGCAAAGATGTTGTCTTTGTGGAAGACAAAATTCAAGAGAATGAAGAAGGTGATAGCACTACATGAGAAACTACATCAATACAGATGGAAAAGCAATTTCAGTCAAGTGATTCTTCTAAAGTTGTACCAAAGCACGAGGTGAACGAGACAACCGATTCTCAAGCTCCAACGACTCGTACTCTTAATCGTGAAAGAAAACGTCTGGTGTGGCACTCAGATTATGTTATGAAGAGCAACGCTAGATACCATTTTCTTACAGAAAAAGGAGAGCCATCAACTCTTCAAGAAGCATTGAATAAGTCAGATGCATCGTTCTAGATGGTTGTAATGCAAGAAAAAAGTCAAGCTCTTTATAAGAATAAAACGTGAGAATTAATGCCACTACCAGCAGGTAGAAAACCCATTGGAAACAAATGGGTGTACAGGATCAAGAGGAACGGTGATGACCAGGTGGAGAGGTATTGTGCAAGATTGGTTGTCAAAGGACATGCTTAGAAAGAGGGATTCGACTTCAACGAACTATTTTCCCCTATTGTTCGAATGACAACTGCTCGAGTGGTTCTCGACAATGCGTACATTGCGACGATTTACATCTAGAGCAACTAGATGTGAAACCCATTTTTTCATGGAAATCTTGAGGAAGAAATTTATATGCTATAACCATAAGGTTTTAAACAAAAAGGAAAAGAGAACTTGGTTTGTAGGTTAAACATATCTCTGTATGGTTTAAAGCAGGTGTCGCGGTGTTGGTACAAGAGATTTGATTCTTTCATCATTGGCCTTGGATATAACAGACTACACGCAGACCCTTGTGCATATTAGAAGAGGTTTGGAGACAATGATTTTGTCATCATGATGTTATATGTTGACGACATGTTGGTAGCAGGCCCCAACAAAGATCGTATCAATAAATTGAAGGCTCAACTGGCTAGGGAATTCGAGATGAAAGACCTTGGACCCGCAAACAAGATTCTAGGGATGCAAATTCATCGAGATAGAGTTAGTAGGAAAGTTTGGCTTTCACAGAGAAGTTATGCGAAGAAAATATTGCAAAGTTTAATATGCAAGATTGTAAGCCAATATCAACCATGTTTCCTACTAATATCAAGTTATCCTCCAAGATGAGTCCTAGCAGTGAAGAAGAGAGGATGTAGATGTCTCAAGTACCGTATGCATCAATAGTGGGAAGTTTAATGTTCGCGATGATTTGTATAAGACTAGACATTGCACATGTAGTAGGAGTAGTGAGTTGGTACATGGCGGAACCTAGTAAAGAGCATTGGAAAGTTGTGAAGAGGATCTTTATATATATATTAAAGGAACCTCGATCAAGTGTTGCATTATGTTATGGGGAATCGGGTTTAACTGTCAAGGGATATGTTGATTCTGATTACGCAGGTGATCTTAACGGATGTAAATCAACCACTGGGTATGTGTTTACACTTTCTGGCGGAACAGTAAGCCGGGTTTCAAAATTGCGCACGCTATGGCCATGTCAACAACAAGCAGAATATGTTGCAACTTCTAAAGCCATCAAAGAAGCAGATGGTTGAAGATGTTGTTTAAGGAGCTCGGCACGAACAAGAGAAAATTACTCTATTTTGTGATAATCGAGTGCCTTGTATCCGTAAGGAATCCAAGATTTCATTCAAAGACAAAGCACATACGAGTTCAAGATCACTGCTCGTGAGAAAATGGAAGAAGGAATCGTGGATATGCGTAAAATTCATACGGATGATAACGTGATGATTATATGACAAAAGCAATCAACTGTGACAAGTTTATATGGTGTCGGTCTTAATGCGGCATAGCGAAACGTAAGCAACCCGAAAGTGCAAGGAATGATAACGGTGTGAAGATCGATTTAGCTTCGATCGGATCTTCAAGTGAGAAATTGTTAGTAATGAATGGGCAAAGGGCAAATGACCCTTGGCTTTTGAATAGTCATTTGGTTTTCTTCATGTTGGGTCTTATTCAATTGACCCCAAGAGAAATGACAATGTGATTGTTAGTAACGGTGTGAAGATCGATTTAGCTTCAATCACATCTTCAAGTGAGAGTTTTTTAGTAATGAATGGGCAAAGGGCAAATGACCCTTGGCTTTTGAATAGTCATTTAGCTTTCTTCATGTTGGCTCTTATTCAATTGACCCCAAGAGAAATGTCAATAAAAGGCAATAAGGCAAGCCTCATTTCCGCATCTCATTTCCATCGTAAACACATAAGTGTTCTCTCCTAAGTTCGTGAGTTTATTTTGAGAGTTTGTAGTATATTTTCATAATCACAAGAGATTAGTATTGTTAATCATTGTAATTAGAGAAAATGTGTAACTCCTAATTTTTATCAAAATGAAACGTATCTTTCATTTTCCATGGTTTTTACCCTATTGGGGTTTTTCACGTTAAATCCGTGTGTCATCTTTTATAGTATTTCATCTTTTAGTTGTGGGTTTGCTTCAATCCGATATCACTTTTCTCGACACTTATGGTTTCAACTTCCATTTGAAACTGAATATCACCACCCAAACTATTGTCATCTTTCAATCTTTTAACAGCCACTGCTGTGCCATCACTTAATGACCCTTTGTAAACAATTCCAAATCCACCTTTACCTAAAATATTCTTCACATGGAAATGGTCGGTAGCGGCTCGTAGTTCATTAAATGTAAACCTCCTTAAATGGCCCAAACATACCTCAGGATCATATTGTTCTGTTTACATGGCAACAAAGTATATAAGACAGCTTGTAAGAACGAATTTGCAGGGTAAAATACAAACATAAGTTGATAACGGCTTAAAATTCAACTTCTAAACTCGAGTTATATCCATATTAATGTAGGAGTGAAAAATAAAACAATCGATAATAGTAAGACATTACCATTAACATCGAAGAATATTTGTTGATTCTTCCGATATCTCCAGTAAATGATCAGTAACACGACAACCAGGATTAGTACTAATACACCACCGCAGCTTGTGCAAAGGGCAATAGCTAAACGGCAACTTTTACCCCCAGATGAAGATTTACCTGCTAAAGTAAATAATTTATATATAAATTATCAAGTATGTGTCCTAAATAATATACATAACATGAATTTAAAGATTGCAATTTTAATGTGTTTATCTATAAATAGGTAGATTCAGGTGGCGTTTTATCTCCAATAGAGCAAGTAAAAAACAAACTCATCATAAGTATGTACCTGTTATACCGTCCGGTGCAAAGAGATCGAGAGGCTTGGGATAAACAAGCGAACAATCATTTTCTGAATTATGCTCACATAGTAATTAAGGGTTGCCTATGATCCTGAATCAATTAAAAGCTTTTAGATATTGCCTAAAAAAGATTAGATGAAGAATGATTACTATACAAAAGACAAGAAAAAACATACGTGAATGTTCTCGCTGATATTTTAGGCAAAGAACCGCTAAAATTGTTATACGACAAGTCACTGCACACACAAAGAAGTAAAATAAAAAATCCATTTTTAAAGAATAGACTTTTTTTAAGACGGTGGTGGTGGCGGTTGTGGCGTTCGTGGTGGTGGTGAAGAGGTTGAAGAAGGTGTGTTTGAGTTAATGCGTGAAAGTGATTGTGAGTGTTTAATATTATGTTTAATGAGGTGTTTGGATAAGAAATGGCGAAAAGAAAAAAACCTTGATCATATAGCATCTCTAACCATTAAAACCTTGATCCATTCATGATCATGACAGCAGATAGAAGAATAAGACCTTGAAGCCAGAAGCCGGAGAGGGAGGGGAGGAGTGGACACTTGAGTGCTTGACTGACTGACCCAAGATTGAAGGATGCAAACATGCGCCAAAATCCGCGGATAATTATCGTCGCCATTAGATTTTTCCGAATGCTTTGTTATATTTTTCTATAATTAATTGCTCTTTAATTTTCATATATCGTTTTGGATTCATATCATAATTACCATCAGTCGCATTATTCAATTGTGTGGTGAGTTAGACAATGCGTCCCGTGTGTATAGATGTAAAACATGCATGTACATAGATGGCAATATGGCATGTAACATTACAATTTTGATAAAGAGTTTATTGCAGGTTTTAATTAAGGGTGAATGCTGAATATACGTAACAAATTTTTCTAAAAATTAACCAATATACGTAACACACTTATTTTATTATCAATATACGTAATATACTAACTAATATACGTAATATTGACATGTTACCAGTTTTTAAAGTTACAATAATGGTCCTTGTCGTTTGCGTTAACTTTCACCGTTAGTCCTTTGACATTTTTTAACATAAAAAAGTTACAGTAATGGTCCATGTGGTTTGGTTTAACTTTCACCGTTAGTCTTTTAACTTTCTTCTTTTTTATAAATGGTTTTATAGAAATTTTTATATACGTTTTTTACACACGTTTTATATATGTTTTTTACACGTTTCTACGCACGTTTTTATACACATTTTTTACACTTTTTTTGCACTTTTTTATACACGTTTTTATGCACATTTTTGTACTCATTTTTATACACGCTTAAAAATGTTCTTAAAAACGATATAAAACCGTGTTAAAAACGTGTATAAAATCGTAAAAACGATATAAAAACATGTGTAAATAATGTGTATAAAACGTAAGAAAACGTATATAAAACCGTGTATAAAACGCATAAAACTTGTATAAAACTTGTAAAAACGTGTATAAAATGTATTTAAAACGTGTAAAAACGTAAAAACATATATAAAACGTGTGTAAAACGTAAAAACGATATAAAACTTGTGTAAAAACGTATAAAACGCGTGCATAAAAACGCGTGTATAAAAACTTGTAAAAGCGTGTATAAAACGTGCATAAAACGCATAAAACTTGTATAAAACTTGTAAAACGCGATAAAATGTATTTAAAACGTGTATAAAACGTAAAAACTTATATAAAACGTAAAAACATTTAAAAACGATATAAAAACATGTAAAAACGTATAAAAACGTATATAAAAAGATGAAAGTTAAAGGACTAAAGTTGTTAGTCAAAGAAACCACATGGACCATTACTATAATTTTTAAGCTAAAAATGTCAAAGGACTAACGGTGAAAGTTCAATGCAAACGACAGGACCAATATCAGAACTTTTTAAAGTGGTACCACAATATTACGATATTGGTAAGTATTTAAAAGTATATTACGTATGTTGATAATAAAATAAGTATGTTACGATATTGGTTAATTTGAAAAAGTTTATTACGATATTCAAATTCACACCTTTAATTAAATAAAATTTAAATAAGAAAACACTATAAAAGAATAAAGAATAGTTTGTGGAAGAAAAAACCTATGTTCGTAGATGGATTTATTTTCTATCCCATGTTTTGGAAAAAAAAAGTTTAGAGCATCATTTTCATTAAACTAGTAAGAAGCTAGAAAAAAAAGAAGATTACAAGCAGTGACAGACCTAGAAAAATAAGATGTGGGGGTCAATTTTTTTTTTTTCTACAATAGCAATAAAATGCGAAAGAAAAAAACTATGATCGCAATGATAAATCGTGTATTTTTACTTAGAGATGAAGGATTTATAAGGGTTTAGAGTGTTGAACGTTGGATTTTAAGATGCGGGTGGGGCAATTTGAGCTTTGGTGGGTCACTTTGAAAAAGGTCAAAATTAAAAATTTACACTATAATCTCAACTTTTCTTGGCTAATATAAGTGGGAGCCGCCCCCATACTTTATACATAGGTCCGTCCCTGATTACAAGAAGATTTTGGATCACAAATCCAATTGAATTAATTGCATTAACTGATAGTGATGCTACTGGCTTAGGCTGGGCACACTCGTTATTTTGAAATCGGTCGGTCAAGCAAAATCATACACCACGACCGATGTTAACATCGGTCAAGTGGGATGTGGGTGTCGGTCGACACATCGGTCGAGTGAACAAAAAACGCAACATCGGGCTAATTTTCAACCGATATTCCAAACGTTCCATTTCCACTTTATTTGACCGTTGCATTAAAAAAAAAAACTTTACCACGTACTCTATAAATACTAACTCAAACACATTTCTAAAACACACAATTTCAATCAACCATTCTAACGAAATACCCACGAAACACAATCTTTAATATGTCGTTCGAGCTTTTATTCGGTTCTTCTTCGTCTTCCGACGATGAAGAAGTTTTTGTGAGTTCATGGAGTTTGCAGATTTTGTTTGAAAGGCTTACAAAGCATCACGTACCAAAAGTTCGACGAAGGTATATACGTAGGGATCATGAGGGTGCTCATAATCGCTTAGTGGCGGCATACTTCTCCGAAAACCCGCAGCTCGACGCAAGAACATTCCGCTTACGGTTTCAGATGGCCGAGAACTATTCACGTAAATTGTTCGAGAGGTAACCGATCACTCTACTTATTTTCGACAAACTCTTGATGCTGGGGCGCACCTAGTATTAGCCCATTGGTCAAGTGTACCGCGCCATTCGTCAATTGGGATACGCTGTCGCTCGTGATTCTCTTGACGAAATCGCACTCGGTACAACAACATCCCTCAATGTCTTCGTAAGTTTTGCGAGGTTATCATGGAGTTATATGGTCGTGAGTATTTGCGAAGCCCACGATTCGACCTTGAAAGAATATATGCTCATCACGAGCATAAGCATGGCTTTCCTGGGATGATGGGAAGCATTGATTGTACAAGTTGGGAGTGGGAGAATTGCCCGAATAGTGTGAGAGCTCAACATTGTAGGGGTGATCACGGGCCACATCCATTCATTTTATTGGAAGCGGTCGCTTCCCAAGATTTATGGATTTGACATGCGTTCTTTGGTGTCTCCGAATGAATAACGACGTAACGCTTTACGCCGTTCCCTGCTTTCAATGATATCAACCGGAGAGCACCGCACCTGAATTCGAGGCTAACGATGCGGCTTATAAAAGGGATATTATCTTCTTGACGGATATATCCACAACGGTCCGTTCTATGAAGTCCATTTCAAATCCTCCCACGGTGATCGTAAAATAATATTGTACAAGAGGAGGCACGGCAAAGAAGGAAAGATGTGGAACGGGCTTTTGGTGTGTTGAAGAAGAAGTGAAAATGCTTAAAGTTCCCGTCAAGGTTGTATAAAAGGATATCCAAGATATTATGTATACATGTATCATATTACATAATATGATCATCCGACACAAGCAGCGGGCGATATGTCCTACATGGTTCGAAGATGAGGGACACCAATATCATGATCCTTTAAGAACGCATGAAGAATCGTTGGTGGTTACTCAGGAGCTAATGGACTCATCAACTCATCAAAACTTAAAATCTGATTTGGTCGAACACATTTGGAGAAATCGTCGAGATTATGTCAATGAAGTGAATCAGGTCGATAGTGACGATGACGATGAGGAAGACGATGAAGAGTTTTTTATGTTTTTAACGTTATTTGAATAAGTTACGTAATGTTTTTAATGTTTATTTGAATTTCAGATCGTAATGGTTTTTTAATTTTAAGGAATTTTAAATTTGTTGTTTAAAATGTTTGAATTAAAAAAAAAAAAAAAAAAACGCCGCTCATTGACCGTGGCATCCGGCCATGTCCGATCACGGAGAGAGAAAGACGGCGATGGCGCTAGTGATCCGAGTCACGATGTGCTCAAATTTTAGACAATTGATTTAAAAACTTGATTAATTGTAATAAGATTTTGGATCATATTTAATAACATGCTTTAATGGCATCGACCTGGCTTAGAAAGAAAGAAGCCAAAGTTATACATAATCTAACATGCTTTACATTTATTAAATACATTTTGTGTATAAATTGAGACTTGAACTCACAGTCATTAGCTTGGAAGGTCATATGGGTACCACTAGTCAAAAAGACTCTTAATAAAATGAGAGTAATATAAAAGGGAAAATGACAAAAATAACCATTTTCGTAAACACACTTCACAAAATATCCAATTTTTTTCCCAAAAAGCCAAAATACTCATAAAATTCGCAAAGTTTGTGATTTTTTAAAGAAAAATAACAAAGCAAGGTTTGCGATTTTTTTTTTATAAATATTGCAAACTTTGCAAATTTTTGAAAATTTCTCCCTTTTCCTTCGGTATTCATGCTTAGCTCAAAACATGAAAGTTGTAGATATCCTTTTTCTTGTTTAGTGGCTTTTTGAATCACTCGAAAAGGAGTTCATATTAGAAAGTTATGGCCAAAATACACAACAACTTTTTCTCGTTTAGTTATTGTGGTATTTTGGCCATAACTTTCTCATACGAACATATTTTTGCGTGATTCAAAAAGCCACTAAACAAGAAAAGGGATATCTACAACTTTTATATTTTGAGCTAAACGTGAAAACCGAAAGAAAAGAGAGAAATTTGTAAAATTTGCAAAGTTTGCGATATTTTAAGAAAAAATCGCGAACTTTGCGAATTTTCTTAAAAAATCGCAAACTTTTTGATTTTTCTTAAAAAATCGCAAACTTTGCGATTTAAAAAAAAAAGATTATAAACGTTGAGAATTTTATGGGTATTTTGGCTTTTTGAAAAAAAAAATTAGATATTTTGTGAGGTATGTTTGTGAAAATGGTTATTTTTGTCATTTTCTCAATATAAAAAGTGATCATCGCACAAATTCTTGGGTTTGGAAATTATTAAGAAGAAAAAGCGATGTGAAGCAATATTGACGTTGTAGTTAATAACTAGTTATAATACTCGTGCACGCACGGGGTTTTGAAAAAAAAAATATTCTGTATTAATACTGAATATTGTGTCTTTAAAGGTAATTGCATATAATTATATAGTTATAAGTTTCGTGCACGAACGAAGTTTACACATAAATCAAATTTATTTTATCATTTTAGTTTAGTATATACACATATAAGAATTTGCCTATGAAAATTGTGATATAAGTACAACTAATACTTATGCACGAGTTTTTCATTATGCATTAATATCCATTCGAATTTGATAAAATATTTGTTAATTTTTTTTTTAGGTAATTCAAGATTTAATTTTATTTAACTGACAAAGATGTTGATGTTGTTATTTAAATTTCACTCTCGACATTATTTTATACACATGATGCAAGTTTTATAGCACATAATGAGCGTTGATAAAGTTAAAGTATACCCTTAAAGCTTTTTAAAAATGTTTTCTAGATATCCTTATATAAATAAATAAGAATTACATGAGTCATTGTTATAAGTACAATCGCATATAATTATTTTTATATTAAATTAACCCGCTTACAATTTGATAATTATATTCATGTTTTCGAATTTAATTTGTATTTAAAATGTAAACTCGTGTCTACATATGTTAAACTTTTAAAAATGAAATAAAGTAAAAAAATTTAATACTTATAATCTTATTCAAATTTATATATTGTTATTTTAAAACAACATATACAATGTATTTTTTAAGATATAAAGTATAGAGGGTATAAAATATAAGAGGTATTTGTTTATAATCCAAAGTTATTAAAAAACATGGAGGCTTATAATATTACATTTAACTCTATATAATTTTTAAAAATTTAACCACAAAGTTTTATTAATTAACTCATTTTTTTTTAAGTTTTTATTTTCACAAATTTGACACCTATATTTTTATATGTTTTTTTTATCAACCAAATTTCTCCACAAAGTTTATTAAAGTTTAACCAAAATCAATTTAATTTTGACTTTTATTAACCAATCGCATCACACGATTTTGCTTACGCCATAAATCTGCCTCTCTATCACCAATTATTTTTTCAACGAAGTATGCTTACAAAACACCGAACGAATAACGCAATTCTTTTATTATATAAAAGATTAGCATGGAGCGCCTAGTAGCCTAGCTGATGCACCGACAGCCTTATATATTTCTTTTCAACTAATAAGAATGCTTTAAAGTTTAAGTGACAAATTAAACGATCTCCTTTCTCTTTAATTTGGAGATCTTTTGGCTCCACAATTAAGGTTGGTTACGATCTAATTTTAAAACCAGCTTTTACATATGTCTTATACTCTTATGTAATTCGTGTTATGTTAGGTTAGGCAACTACGTACAGACCCTCGTATTAACAATTGAACAGGTTCATATATTTAGATATTTATACTACATATTAATAAAAATACATTTGCTTAAAACTTAAAAAAAAAAATGTTTTTAAACTAAAATACTGTTACTTATAACAAGCAACGCAATCTATTAAATACTTAATTACAATTTAAACAACACGTTTATCTGCTCTCACTTACTCCACACCCACATATACATAAAACAAATTGCACACAAAAGTTAACATCATCAGACTGTCACATGCTACGGTGAATCGATAACTCTCTTTCAAGATAAATTCATTTTTCATGTAAATTTATTTTAATCCAAATATTAATATTACGTATAAAGCAGAAATATCATTGTTGAAAATTCATCACGAGTAAATTACTTTGTCATTCATTGTTGTCATATAGTTTTCTAAATTATCATTACAAAACTAATATTCGACCAACAACTTTTCAACTTGCATCAACTTAACATAATTAAGTGCAAAATTACATAGATAATAAATTAGTGAATTACATATTTGATAGTAATTTGGAAACAAAAAAATGTCAAAAATATACTTTTTAGGCAAAATCACAATATATGGCATATATATATATATATAGTGAATCTACAAGAAATTAATAAAATAACAAAATGAATGTTGTATATGGTCAAATGGTGATGGTGGATGGTGTTGTCGTATTGTTTTTAAAGGCGCATCGAGTGGTGATAAGTATGGTTGTTGCTGTCTTGCAGATGGCTAGGCTTCTTGGTGGTCATGCGGTGTGGTTATGGATCATCTTTTGTTTGATACAGGATTAGAGACTGAGTTTCATAAAAATGAAAGCAAAGTGATAACAAACCCTAACATAGTAACACATACGAACATATGAAATGGATATCTATGACCCAACAAGATTATTTTGCATACTTTCCGTAAGTCCAACCAATAAAAGAGTTTTTGTCACATTATTACAAGTTAAAATCACTAATATTTATCAGTTTTACCAAAAAGATGTACTTTAGTAAACTTAGTAAATTTAGTAAACTTCAGCCATAAACATCAGTATTTAAATACGAGTATTTATATTTGTACTACATATAATAGATGATTGCGATTGTTGAAAAAATAAGCACAATAAAAATATTAAATTACCATAAAACTTATTCACATTGTTTAAGCAATAATATAAAATGACTATGAACACTCTCTAAACAAATCAATAATCCATTAATTTGCCATGATTTATTTCCTTAATTTTTCTTTATTTACATATAAAATAAAGCACACAAAATAAGAGGCAAATTTTAAAAATGAACTGTGGAAAAATACAACTATAAAATAAATTACTAAATTATTTTTATAGGTTAATAATGTCAATAAGTTTTAAGAGCATTTACAACGCTCAAACTATGAAAAACAATTTTCATTTATTACATTAAAATTTTCAGTAAATACTATCTTTCAAAAAATCATTTTACAAACTTGCTCCAATGCCAAGTTTTTTACAAAAGCTTTTTGAAAGGAAAAAAGTAAACTACAAAAACAAAAAAAAAAATAAAAAAATAAAAAAATAATAAAAAATGAAGCATTAATTATAAAACTCTTGCTCCAACCGATTGGAGAACTCCAAGTTTTAAGAAAAGCTTTTTTAAAAGCTATGTGTTGCAATGGTAAAAGTCATTCAAAGACTTTTTAAAATAGTAAAAATTATTGCAAAGTCTCAGATTACAGACGCTTCCAGCAGAACTTAGTAATTTTCTCGTGTTAATTTTTAAACAATATCATCCTCTATTACTAATTTTAAAGTTATTTCAACCAAAATCTCTACCATCTCAGAAAGTCATAACAAATAAAGTGTGAATGAAAAATTGATCGCCAAATAATGTAATATCAAAAACATTTATATGCAAACAAAATTAGTTACGCGGTGTCCGCATTAGAACACGGAAAGACCGACTAGTTATATCAATCGAGACTCTACCACTTGATTATATAACATTTAAAATTCATCAAGATACCTACAAAATCGAAAAAAACCCACTGACTAAAGATCTACATATTCTATCTGTAGGGTAGCATATTCCGTTAAAAATGAAAACTATAATCCTGTTATCTCAATTAAAGTGCATACAAAGTCACTCACCATAACCCAATCTTTTTGTAGCATATTTAAATTATAACATTTGTCAAACATTTATATATACTGAGTGACAAATCACTTTAGATCTACCGCGATTTTGTTTTCATTCAATATTTATATGTAGTTAAATAGGAATGGATGAACAATAAAACACAAAAGGTGAAGGTGGTATGTGGTGAAGGTATGTTAAGCTTATGTAATTTACACTTAATGGCAAAAATTAAAAGTATACTTTTACAAATATTGTTACATAACAAATAACTTAAGTTTGTATTATTGTTTTTCCCACTATCTTAGCATTTTTTTGTTACTTAAAACTTTGGATATATCTGTCACTACTAATATTTACAATATTACTACTACTGAACATGTATATAACAAGTTACGTCTGCATGTGAGTTTATACAACGATGCAAAAAATACAAAAAGAAAAAAAAAAAAAAAAAAAAAAAGCGCTAAGATCGATGACATGATAAGCTTACTTGACAAATAAATTTTATGCCCGCAGCAGCTTGTATATAAACATACACATGATTCTCATCTATTAAAAATTTAAAATATCTTTAAGTTATAAAAATAAATCCTAGAAAATTAAACAAATTAACACACATGTAATCCTTTATATGTGCTCGATCTGCATATGCGTTTACATCTTTTTTGAAAGCGACTATTCACAAACCACGCATAATATCACACTATGTCATAAAAAAAATTTCAAAATCTTTTGGTCAATGGATAATTCATGTCGCCGTTCAGATGCTCAAATGTATTATTTCTTTTTTTTTTTTTTTGACGAAGTTTATAAAGAGCCTAACAAGTTTGGGACTCAACAAAAGAAACACTTACATAATAGATGCTCACATGTATTCTATCCGTCTTAATATCATTATTCATCCTTATCGTATTTGTATGTCTCAAACTAAAATAGGGTGAGATCGGTCCCGGATCGGACCTGGACGGACCGCCAAGATCACGACCGACTTACCAAAAGCTCAGATCGAGGACCTGACCGATACATTCGGTCCGGTCCAACAAGCCAAAATAATCGGTTTGTGGTCCCGACCGGACCGAAGACCGACCGCTTAAAAGCCTAGATCGGGGACCGGACCGAATGTGGTCGGTCAGTCCGGTCCCGATCTCGGTCGATCCGTCGGTCGGTCCGATCCGCTCGAGTCGCTTGCTCACCCTTAAACTAAACTATACTACAAAAATAGTCATTAGAATTATTTAACTTACAATATTAATATTACCTTTAATCAGAATTGTTATTTAGAAAAGTATACGAAAACATTAATTATTTGTAAATTGGTAAAACGTGTTTACGCCTTTTGGCGAAATTAAACTCGAAAGATCTACAACGACGCTTTTTCTAAAGCTTTTCACTATTTGGTAAAGTCTTTGAAAGACTTTTTGCATTGCATATATGAGCTTTTTCAAAGCTTTTTCAAAGACTTTTAGTTCTTCAGTTTTGAGCTTTGTCTATAACATTATTTAAATCGAGGTATACATTCGCACCTCAACTACTCTTGCATTTTCATTCAAAAAGTTATTGCTAAAAGCTTTTATCATTGGTGTAATAGGTTTTCCAAAAGCTTTTCACACCAAGAATTTAATTTTATTAAATGTCAAGTCTTTTATGGTTTATGCATTGCTCATGCTATATAAGTGAATTTTTCTAAACTAAATGTTTTGGTATCATGGAAAATTAATATTAGAAAGGATGTGAGAATAGTTATTTAAAGATTAATAATTCTCAAAGATCAAACGATGACATCATCACCATTCAATCTATTTGAATATAATATAAGAAAGGATGTGAGAATAGTTATTTAAAGATTAATAATTCTCAAAGATCAAAAGATTACATCACCACAATTTTTTTTAACGGCGGCAATTTATTAAAACTAGCAAAAGCTCGAAGAAGAAATTACAAAAAAGCTATAGAAGCTAACGGGTTTTGCACCAACCTACCAAATTAAATTTAAACTTACGATTTATGAAATCCATAAAAAAGCTTGAGAAACAATAGAGCTTCAAAGCAATGCTTTTTTAAGAATCTTATTAGAAACCTCCAACGAATCAAGCCAAACGTCCCTACATCATCACCATTTTGGTTTATATGTCGGTTTAAGATTAGGATTTAAATTCGGATTTGTATTTAATGTAAGAGAAAAAAATGTATTATATATTATTATTAGATAAATAATAGGAAAAACATATATATTTAAACATGTGAGGACAAAAGTAAACTACATAAAAAAAAAAAGTGATTTATGCTTTAAATGTGAGATGTGAGCCCTTTTAGTGATAATTAAAAGAGAAATCCACCCATTTATGTATAATCACTTTTTTGTAATTTCCAAATCTTGTACAAAACAATTGAATTAAGCAATAAATCTATTACTTCAAATCTACACCCCCACACTAAATAGGCCCTTAATCTATTTGATCTAAAACTGTGGATTAATGGTGGTTTGTAATTAAAAAATAGTTGTATTGAAATTATTATTAACAAAGGGGGCAATATTGTCTTTTCACGTGACCCATTTAACAAATTATCATACATTCAAACAATTTACAATACTTTCCCCTATAATCACTCATGATTATTAATATAATCACATACCAACCAAACAAATCATAAGTGATTTTCGTAACAACAGCCACATCTTCTTCAAGATCCAGGCCTGCATTTGTTTCTGCAGTAACTTGATTTTCTTTATCCATGACCCAAAATTCTTCAGCATCAATATAACTTTCGTCATAAGTAATCCGATTTTCATTCTCCATAATCAGAATGCAATCCATATATAATTAATCTTTTATTAAATTGATAATTTCGAACCTAAATTTTAGTAAAACGAAAAACCAAAATTGATCCCCAGTTTTAAAATTTATGATCATTGACGAAATTTTTTATGAAGTCAACAATGATTTGAATGTTTTTTCAGTTGATCTGATTTTTTTCCTTTACTTTTTTTTTTTCTTTTTTACCTTTTTTGTTGTTGTTTGGTTTTGTTTCGTGGAGAATGAAATGGATTGAAGAATTTTGGCTTTTATATGTGACGAAATTATCCCTTAGGTGTAAAAAGCAAACTTAGTTGTAGACATGAAAGTGAAATGAAATGTGATAATTTGATCTTTTGATATTCAAAATGTATGTCATCTATAGGATCTCATCTTGAAAAGATGGAGTATGCATACTTTTCATATAATCAACCCGCCAAATTTCGGTTGGTATCAAGATTTTTTAAGATGCTTTGGGGAGGGGATGTTTGGCTAGAGGATGTCTCAAGTTCGATTCTCACCGGACTTTTTACCCTTCAGGCAATAAAGAAGGAGCAGACGGGTCACCATAACGCTTCAATTGAATATCATCTCTTTGTATACGAACCACTAACAACTAACAAACCGTTTAAAAAAAAGCATACCGTTCATATTTCCTTTGCTTAATCTGCCTTTTCGGTATCTACCCTCCTTTTCGATCCGAGTTATATGCCGTTTGCTACATTTACATGTGACGTGAGCCAGACTATATGAGCACTCTTTGCTCTAGCGAAATGCTACACTTGTACACCAATTTTTTTTAGTTAGCCTAGTGGAAGAAGCATTTTCTTGATAATGTAAAAAATGGTACGATGTATCTTGTGAAAACTTTAAGATCTTCGAAACTATTAAACTATTGAAAAGCAATAAAAAGTTTATAGTGATGTCCAATCAAAAACATCTCAGTGGTGTCTTTGGGACAGAGATTTATTTGGAGCAAGTAACATTTGTGTTTTCCTAAAATGGAAAGAGTCCTATGATACATAGTCAACTTTTACTTTTAGTGACGTTTCTGTAGTACAATGCGCATGATCTTTACTAAATTACTCATCATTCCTTAGTACTTTTGATGATAAGTGTATATTTATTATGTCTACCATTGTATAAAGCGTTTATGCCCATGATCTATTGCACTGGTATATACTCCCTCCGTCTCGAAATTATAGTCCACTTTTGACTTTTTCGGTATTTCTTTTACAACTTTGACCTTAAGTGTTTTTATTTGTGTTATATAATACTTGATGCATGTTATATGAATAGATTTGGTTTTTGATGTATTTTCATTTGGTATAATTTTTATAAACTATTGTGTAACATAAACAAAAATATTTAAGGTCAAAGTTGAAAAAAAAAGACCGAAAAAATCAAATAGGGACTATAATTTTAGGACGAAGGTAGTACTACATTACTTATGAGTTAGGTTATTTGGACATCTTTTTTACAAGTGATATCCCCCATGATTTGGTTTTTCATTTTTTTTTTTAATTTTTATAATTTTGTTTATATTAAAAAATTATAAAATTGAAAGTACGAAACAAAAAATAAAAAATACAAAGTTTAATATGTTGAAAGTATTAAACGGACAGAAAATACTAACGAAACCGATAAAAGATCGCATGTTATCAGTAAATGTGTCACGCCTAAAAGTGAAGTACGTAAAAAGTACACCAAAGGTGGGGTATGAGGTCTTTATCGTAGCACCCATTACTTATTCCTAAATACTTTGTTTATGAAATCTTACCACTAACTCTAGTGATTGAAAGCACCCATTAGTTATTGCAAGATCGTGATCGTAAGATCAGATCGGGATCTTAAGATCCTACTCTAATGTTATTTCTTAATAGTTTATGTAACAAATTCTAATACATTAAAACCATAAAATACTATGAATGTTTCATATAAATGTTGTCCTAAATTATGATTATAAAATGTTTAAAAGATTAACATGTTGTTTTTGAATTATACAAACAAACAACCCATAAATTTGTAATTTTTAGTTTGTAATCCGGAAAGAAGATCGGATCGGATTAGATCGTAAGATCGTATGGTCAAGATCGGGATCCTATAAGATCTTAACTTGAAAGATCCCATGTAGGATCCGGATCGTTTTTTTTCTAAAGATCGTAAAATCGTGAGATCCCAAGATCAAGATCGGGATCCCGACAACTATGATTGAAAGCGATCTTTAGAGCATTTTTAGTTCTTAATGCAACAGCGATTAGTAGTAAGGACTACTTGATATCAAGGATAATAACAATTAATTAGCCATACTAGTTTTTGTAACTGAGTCATTATAAACTAATCACACACACACACACACAAAAAAGTTTTGGATGGCCTTAATTCCATTACAGCCATGTTGTCATTCTCTTCTTTTTATCGAGAACTACAAGTTATGGTGAAGAGTATTGTAATCAACATATAAGGGGATCAAATATTATATGTTTATAACTATTATCTCCATATAGTTTTGACTTTTGATATTAACACAATTTAATATTTATGAGACCATGTAATGGCACCCTTGCACACTGCAATACTGCATATAAATAACACCCTTTGTGACTGCATAAATCATCGTTTACTCTACCAAAGTCCATTCAACAACATTAGAATCATCCTTTGTATCAAAGAAGTGTGAACGAACCTCCATCATGCCCATGTTGCATTTATGTATGTTTATTTTGCTTCTCTCACAAGGTTTCTATTTGGTTGAATCATCACGAGTACACAAGATACTTCCTCCGGCATTACCTATCAGAACATTAGTCTTGCCCAACCCTCCTTCAACAAGGAAGTTGTCCGTCGCCATCAGAAGTATAAGTTGCGAGCTTTCAGGCCAACATGTCCGGGGCCTAGCCCTGGGTTGGCCATGTAAATCCACCGGAGATTGCTAAATGAATTTTACCGAATACAAAAACAACATAATGGTCGATTATTATATAATGATATCCATCCGGAGTACAAGATTCAAATGTTTAAGCTTCACACTTTCTTTCCACGACAATTTTATGACATTGTCACATTTGAAATTCACTTTGTTTTGTTTCACTGTTATGGATTCGTTTTCGTTTTAATTCACATGTATAGATATGAATCAGCATGAATCATAATCGTCTTTAGAGATTTGTAATAATAAACATGTTTTGCAATATAGAACAAATCAAAATGAATTTTCTGTAAGCATGTGTATGGTTTTTAGAGATGGTCATCATTTTTGCTTGTTGTAAATTGTGGCTGAAACCACTAAAACTGATAACGGATTTACCATTAGTTCGTTTGTTAGCGTGACATTTGATTTTTATTCATGCTTGTCAGGTATAAAAGCTTAATAACCGGTAACTCAAACCGGTTCACAATTGACCATATTTTCATAATGTGAGAGGCATAAATGACTCATTCAACGGTTTTGCCACAATGAGTGTGACAAGGATTGAACCTTTAGTCTTTTGCTTGTTAGGTGCAAAGATACTCCCACCTATTACCAACTGAATTCAGTTCGGTTTTGATTGACCCGAAAAACCGAAATTAGATGATCAATAAAAAAAACGTTTATCTACTTATACAAATTTTTAGCACCATATGTACTTAACAAGTGTAATTTATCTACGCATTACCGCGGACTTTATATTTCTTCTTTAATAATAAATAAATAGTAGTTAAATTTGCTTTATGTATATATATATTGTAAGGAGTTGTAGCTAATTGGCTACAAAATTGTAGAAAGTTATCCCTATATATATATATATATATATATATATATATATATATATATATATATATATATATATATATATATATATATATATATATATATATATATATATACGAGGCAATGCCGCGCCTAGCGCAACGCAGTGTCTAGTTTTCAGAAAATTCGACGACCCATAAATTTCTTTCAACAAACTGTATTTGAAGCGTCAGAGAATCATTTTCTAATAACTATAATTCTGATGCGTGATTGCATAGCAACAGAAATATACAGTTTGCAAGAAAATTATGTGGATTCGATCTAAGTGTGGAAGTATATTTCTAATAGGATTGTTTTACCTTTTAAGTTATTAAGATTTTAGTAATAATATATTCAAGCATTAAAAAAAGCAACGGTATTATGTAGTTGGCAATATTATATTGTAGTTTAGAGGTATAGCCAACGTGTGTGACCGCCTTTTCTTGTTTTGTTAGTAATTTAGGCAATGATAACTAATTTTTTTAAATGTGTAGCGTTTATTATTTGGTGTGTGGCTTTTAAACTTGTAACCTTACAAATTTAATATCACCATAATAAGATTATCTTGTACTATCAATTTGCATAGATATTTAAGCATTGTTCAAAGCTATTTGTTTGGGGTACAAAAAATAATTATCGCTAAAGATAACAATACTATTTACTTTTTGTGATTTTAATAAACTTACATATCAGTATTGGTATACCGGACAAAGGGTTATACAATATATATTAACTTTTAAAAGACGATTATGCTAGCCCGTTAAGTGGTGCAAGACCAACATTTTTCAAAATAACACTATACAATTGACAACTTAGATGTGTCAAAGCCAAATAAACGACAAAAAAGGACAATTTCTTGGTCTATCATTTTTCCAAATTTGTCACGGGTTCCACGACTATTTCATCATTTCTCATATAATTTTGTCAAATTTGAAACCTGGTTTGACCTGGGTGGTTCAACCGGTTGAACTTCGGTCAAAGAAACAAGTCGATGAACCGAGTCAACCCGACGAGTTGGGTCGAAAACAAGTCAAATTAAATCGGGTCAACCCACGGGTTTGAAGCGTCCTCGGTCAACCCGATTTTCATGTGTATTAATAGTTTTTTTGAAATATATGTCTTCAACATTTCCACTTTTAGTTTCAACTTTTCACTTTTTAATTTTTAGCTCTTCCTTTATATATAGTATATAGCAGGGTAAATGCACTTTTTGGCGGCGGGTACCCTGTGACGGTTAACCGCAGAAATAGATCTCCATGAGACCTGATTCACTAGTTTGTATCGGTTTCAACGGGTCCTCTCTGGTTCGTTTTTGGATGACTTAAACTGGCTAGCCGAACCGGTGGCGACACCGGTTCCCGGTTGAACACGTTGGTCCGGTCCGGTTTTCAAAACTATATGTAACATCAACTTGTTAGCTTGTATGAAATTTTGTGTGTTTTATCAATTTATATAATGTGTATAATAACATGTACTTATCATTTTAGGGTGTTTTAAAAATATCATTAATTAGTGTATTTAATTATTTTATATTTTGGATTATGTTGTAGCTTATTTAAATTGTACGTTATGAAAATTTTATTGTACTTTTTAGTGAGGGGTGTTTTAATTTGTTGTTTTTAATTTGGTAGATGTGTTTTTAATTGGTTGTACAATTTGAATAAATTATTGTACTTTTAAGTAAGAGGGTGTTTTAATAAGAGTATTAATTATATTATGTATTTCCCTCTCATTTGACCAATTTAAACAATTCAACTTTTCAACTTTGACCGCTTATATATATATATATATATATATATATATATATATATATATATATATATATATATATATATATATATATATATATATATATATATATATATATAGTGTACCTTTTTTGAACTCATATAAATGTGAGACTTTCTAACTCCTCTAAACCAATCAAATTTTAGTAAATTATTTTATATTTAATTTAGACTAAAATACACCGTTGGTCCCTAAACTTGGTCATACGCTTCGCGATGGGACAAAACTTGTCTTTTTCATCGTTAGAGGTCCATTTTCCAAGTTTTTTAGGCTAAACTGGTCCCTTTTGGCTCGTTGACCCATTTTCCGTTAGTCAACCCCGTTATTTGTTGTCCTTTTTGTTTTTAGTTAAAGGGTATAATGATCTTATTACTCTTCTACTTTTCTTCCCTTTGTTACCAAACCATCACAAAAATACACGCACACATTTTCCATATTTGATCACTCAAACCATAGTCATCGCCGGCGCCGCCTTCAGCCACCGTCACTATTATCACAATGTTTTGGTAAATCATAATTCCCTTATGCTCTTAACCCATTATAAATATTAGCCGCAATCGCCCTCCGCCGCCTCTCTCTCCTGCTGTTATTCTCTTTCTCTCCCGACGGCTTCCTCCTCCTCCGCCACCCCCGCCGCCATCGCCTCCCATCATTTCCATTACCAAATAAAACTAAGACCCGTTTAAGTAAATGGTTTTTTTTATATATGTTTACAAGTGCTTTTTGTTTGTTGTGTCACAAGGAATATGTTTTAAGTGTTTGTGTTGTGTGTGTGTTAAAGTGATGAAAGTGTTTTGGTGTTGTAGGCAAGGGTCATGTGTTGGAAGGAACATGGAGAGTAGCATGTGTTTGCAATGATTATACTTTTTTTTCGATCCCTGTTTATTTTCTCAATACTTATATGATTGTTATTTATGGTATAGATTTATGTCGATTTCCTTTATAAGATGAAAGTTACTTATAATATATGTTTGTGTTATGCAGCATGGGGGCCCTCATGTCAAGGTCCTGGTTCATGTTATTTCCCGCAAAGGAATACAAGATTATTGTTGTTGGATTAGACAACGCTGGCAAGACAACCACACTTTATAAGTTGCATCTCGGTGAGGTCGTTACTACTCATCCCACTCGCTGGCGGTAATGTCGAGGAGCTCGTTTATAAGAATATACGTTTGAGTACTTTTATACAATTCATCAATTTGCAAATGCTAAATTGTGGGCTTTTATATCGTTCGATTCCAAATTCCATAAATAGCACTAAAATTCACGTGATATTTCTTATGAAAATAGTAGGTATGTTTTAGCCTTAGGAGTTGGAGCTATTATATGTTGCTGGTTTTCTCAGTTGTATATAGATAATCAATGTTCCGGATATCACTTACAATCGTGTAATCACTTCATAAAGGAAACTATTTGACCCTAATGCCTGAGTTACACGAATATCTCCTTGGGATAAGAACTATTATGTTGTGTATTCCCTTTTTATTTCGAGAGTCAGTTGTCACATTTTAATATAGTCATGTCCTGATCTTAAGAAGAAAGTAACTTAAACTCTAGAAGATGACTATAAGCCTCCGGGCAATGGACCAGTGGGTATTGATTGCACTTGCACAACTGATTAGACAGTGGAGGAAGATGAATCTGGATGATGTGGAGCCAAAACATGGTAAATGTGGCGAGCTTTTGTTTTCTTGCTTCTAGCAAGTAGGGTGGAAGTACTTTTGAACAATAGGTTTTGACTTGTTAGCAGACTGTGATGTGGGACATCTGTATTAGATAGGTTCAGGTTTTACCTTCATGAACAATAATAGTCCATGTATATGTTCACGAGCATCACCGGTCATAAACAATAAAAAGTTGGCTTTACGGATAGTGTTTCTTTTGTATGGAGATATAAATGGTTTCTGGACCATGTCTTTATTTGTCCAGACAAGTTAGTTCTTCCAGAGCTATGATGTTGTGTATGCCCTTTTTGGGGGTGCCATCATCCATGACTCTTAATCTTAATATCATGAAGTATGATAATATAAAAAACATAATATAACTATAAGCTTTGGGGCAATTGCTGTGTGGTATCCTTTTCACTTGCAAAGGTGGGATGGAACGAGGTGTCCCCTCTATGAGGTAACAGGGCTTGGTTAGGAATCACCAAGTAGCGTATTAGAAAATATAGAGTACAAAGAAACATAAAGTGGACTGGGACCATTTGGTGTGCTTTAGGCTAAGGGATACCCAACACTTGTTTATCAGTCGGCCATTAAGGAATATAAAGAATTAAGACAAAGTGATAAAGTGGAATGTGTAATCAAATCATGTGTCTTCTTGTTGATGATCTCGAATAGTATTTGTTGCAACCGATTCGAAGCTGATGATTTTCATCCCACCTAACAATGAGAGCTTTTTAGTTTTCATCCGTCGCACAGGTAGAGATGAAATAGGCAATCGGTAGGAGACTAGGAATCATTCTTTCTTATATGTGCAAGAGAAATTTCTTGTATGTGTTATTCTTGAAACGCCGTGGGCTATGTTTAATCATTGAATCGAACCATGTGTTGTGAATTTTCTAATATTAATGTCTCGTGAACTTAAGGACAATACCACATACATGAGAATGCTTGATGCCATTTAGTGACACATATGGAAACTCTCGCTTTCATAGTGAATTATCTCGTGCTTTATAGTTTAGAATACTTAACCGAGAATGCTAATATATGTTAATAAACTTTGCATTGCAATGTTATGCGATCGATGGGTTCGAGTATCCGAAAGAGAAGTTTCCCAGTTGCAGGTCCGAACTTTTGAAGACGATTGCGAGTTGTGAAGAGGACTATAGCGACAACGGTGGGAAGTCTCGTAGTGTTTGCGCAACTCTCGGATGATGGAGATCTGACGGGGAGGAGGGTGAGGAAGAGGACTTGGATTGCGTAAGAACATTGATCATAACAAAAAAAAAAAATGTTGTGGCGCGTGGGGCAAAACAAGAGTGGTTTTGGGGTGGCTAAGCGCTAAATCGATATATGCATATGTAACAAAAATTTGTCAATCAGTAGATTCATATTTGGAAAATTTTACCGATCATTGTTGTTATGGGTATTGGTGGCGGATGGTGGTTGTAAATTACTAAATAGTAGAAATATATTGATTGCTTGGTTTTAAAAAATCTGCATTGGTCTCATAAAAGTATTTGTTTTCTTTTACTGCTAATTTTAGGTTGCAAACTCGTAAATTTAACCGGGCTACAACTTAAATCTAACAATGAAAAAGCCAAGTTTTGTCCCATCGCGAAGCGTATGACCAAGTTTAGGGACCAACGGTGTATTTTAGTCTTTAATTTATTATATGTAATTTTCATAAAATGATCTCTTATACAAACATAAATCTACAACGAATTCATTGAAAGTCTTTGTATTTCAATCAAGAAAATAAGACCATGAACAATACTGATGATGTACCCTCAGAGTAGCTCAAGGACACCTCAAGGGACGATGTCGAAGCCCTTCTATCTGAAGGCCCAAGTTAGGATTCCAAAATATCCATAGGCGTCAAATCATTCGTTGGCACGAAGGTTACCTAAGAGAACTCGCCATTCGAAGCCCTAAGCCCTTGAGGTATGGTGACGAAGGACAATGGATAAGGAACCTCTTGACTTGGTCAAACCCACGATCTCCTCTCTCTGGCTTCCCGTCAAGTCCGAGAACGTGGGTCACTAAGCCCTAACGGTTATCCACAATCATGGAACACCCCATGATCTCCGACATTCATGCAGAAGTGCTCTCAACCCTATTTCATTCACTATAAATAGGTTGGACGGGCAATGGATTATGGTATGCTCATTTCACACTCATTTCTTTACTTACACATACTTAAACAACCATAACTCATACTTACTCTCACGCCGGAGGTGGTTCGCAGGGTCCTACCCCTGCGTAATCACTTAACGTAGTGTTTCATATTTCTTATTCTCGTGTTACAGCAAGTCTTGGCTAGAACATACACCCTCATTACTTTGATCCTCATCAAGCTCGGTAGTGCAATCTTTTGTACAATCAGTGGCGCCATCCGTGGGACCACTACTATTAGTCCCGTAATCACCCGGTCCTAATACCTCAACCAACTACACTACTTTTCCGGCATGGAACCGGGAAGAGAAGATACACCTCCACCGTGTTTCTCCACCGTCTAACTCAACACAACTAACACCGATAATCTCGCCCCATAACAACCTCAACCTTTACCACACGATCTCGCTTGGAAACTACTCCCGTACATCACGCCTCAACATCCGCTAACCCTATTCCGGATATTAGTCCCGCCTTTGAGGCAAACTGAGGCCTTAGATTCTTTGCTAAGGGCTCATAAGAGACAGTTCGCAACACCGAAATGCGGAGGAGTTGGAATACTCCAAATGAGGAGTATGACGAGAGATTGAAATAGAGGATAGGCCTCACCGTTAGTGGGGCGCTCGCCCTGCGAAATGGTTCTCCTTCCATCGGCTAAATGGAAGGACCGTGGGTTTTGAAGAAGGACCGGGAGGAAATCCGGGAAGAAGGAAAGAATGCATGGTGAAAGGAGGCGAGAACTCAACGGAGGAAGCAACCCAGTAGGAAATGGAGGAGTAAACCTACCCTCTTCTAGCTGCCCATTTAGGAAGAAAGGGACGGGGCTCCAATACCCCTCTTATGTTTCGAGTGTCGAGGCCCGCCTCCATACTCCAAAGATGAATCAATTACCCCCTCAGGAATGAACCCCTACCTACCGCTCAAACCTACAATACTTACCTCCGAATGGTTCACTCCCAACCGAATTACAAGAAATGCCCTATGGACGTGTTCCTACGCAATAGATGGGTGTAAACCCTTCATACCAACTCGCTACTATTTACCCTACCTACACACGCCCATTTCCTAACCCTTATAATCCCACACTGCTTATCCACCTCCATTCAACCCTCATCGTGCAGAAGCCTCGGAGCTTGCACACCCTTCGTAAAGTGGATCGAAGACTATCCCCACCGACGGTGTAAAGATGCCTACTCATATAGGCACCTCACGATGGGAAAGGCGATCCGATAACTTCCTCCACTTATTCTAAGGCGCTATCAAGATGCAAAAGTGGGTCATGCCCGTAGCATGCAACATGTTCACTTACATGCTCGTGAGACTCCGCAAGAATATGGTGGAATGGGCGAAGTTGGGGAGCATTATGAGTCTAGATGATCTTAAGGCTAAGTTCCGGTTACACTTTAGCCGCAGAAAAGTACACCAAAACTCACCTAACCGTGCACACCATCAAGCGGAGGACAATGAAAGCACAAGGGCCTTCGTTACTGTGTATCTTGATGAAACCTTGCAAATTCTAGGGTTGCACGAAGATCGAGAGGATCTCGGTTTCAGACATGGCCTTCGACTCGAAGCTTGGTGGAATTCTCGTCCACCGACCTTCCCAACACATACAAGGCCTTGATCGAGAAGGCTTGCACTGGATTGAGTCCAAGGAGGTAGCAAGAAGGGGTCTCCGATAGAGCAAAAGGCGTCGAAAAATTCTCTAGAGGGTCCTCCGGGAAGGATCCAAAACAAGAAGAAGAAGAGACCGCTTCACCCCACAACAAAGGTTCGAACCATGGACTCTTGGCGAACTTGGTCAAATCTCCCGAAGATCCTAGCTACGAGAAAGCCGCAAAGTCCTTTGATCCACCACCTCGGATGATAGCACGAAGCAAAGCCGAGACATGTCCAAGTATTGCCATTTCCATGAAGATCATGGACATGACACGAACAACTTCAAGGAACTAAAGCGGATCGAAGAGGCGATGCGGTCCGGATAGTTAGCACATCCGGTTAAAGGCATCAAGAAGGAAAGGACAAGTTCTCCGACACTCAACCGGGTGAATGGAAGGGAACAAGAAGGAAACTACGCCCGCAGAAGCTCCTATACTAATGGTACACGACACCACCACGACCTTGAAAAGGAAGGAAGCGGATGGGGAGCTGGGAAGCATAGAGAAATAACCTTCCCTTACATATTGGGCAAACACCTTCGATGATCCCGTGATCATCAAGGTACGAATCTCAAACAGGGAGGTAAACCGAGCATATATGGATTGTGGAAGCTCCTGCGAAATCATCTATGAGCACTGTTTCCTAAAGCTCAAGTCATCCATACGCTCACGGAGGGTGGACTCGAAAGCGCCGCTGGTAGGGTTCTCCGGTGAACACTCATGGCCCTTGGGAGAAGTACCGTTGGAAATCACCATAGGCGAAGGACCCTTATCCCGCACGGAAACACTCATCTTCATCATAGTAAGGTCAGATTCTCCTTATAATTTGTTAATAGGGAGGACAGCCATGCAAAAAATGGGAATTGTTGTTTCCACCATACATGCTTCTATTAAGTTCCAAACCCCTTCGGAGTAGGAACTGCTCATTCTAGTTATGGGGCGGATAAGGGTGTATATGGTGTCCAAAAGATCAAGAAGAATTGGAGGAGTCTCCGATGGCAATTCTTAGTCAGTACAAATCGGAGGAGCGAGTTGTAGTAAACCTAGCTACCACTGAACAAGCGGTGGTAGTAGGAAAGCAACTCCTTGCAAATTTCAAGGCGAAGCTCACGAGTCGTTCGGACTAACCTTGATGTTTTGCTTGGAAATATTCGACATGACAGGTACCAAGAACATTGTCGATAGACGGACAATCCTTGGGCGGACATAAAATCAATGAGTACAAACACATTGAGCCAATAAATCGAAAAGGAGAAGCCTAGCCCCGAAGAAATGAAATCACCGCAAAGAAGTTGGCGAACTCACACAAGCGGGCATCACGAGGAGGTCAAGTACCAAACTTGGGTGGCCAATCCAAGGTCTTTGGTCAAAAAGAGCGACGGAGGGGCGCATGTGTCGACTTCATCGACATCAACAAAGCATGCCCGAAGGATTGCTACCCCTACCGTAAATTGATGGAAGCTAGAGTCCTTGGCGGGTTTCGGTTAAAATGCTTCTTAGATACCTATAAAGGGTATCATCGGATCCAAATGGCAAAGGAGGACGAGGAAAAGACGACCTTCTACACAAGCAAAGGTGTCTCATCGTTACGAAAAGATGCCGCGGTTTGAAGAATGCGAGGCGACTTATCAACGTCTCGTAGATAAAGCCTTCAACAAACAGATAGCCGTAAATCTCAATGCCTACGTTGATGACATGGTTATCAAGAGCAAGACGGAGGAGGACCCACTCCTCGTTGTACAGAAACATTTGACCGCCTTGGGCGATTAACATGAAGTCGAACCCTAAGAAATGCTCCTTGATGTCGAAGAGGACAATTCCTAAGGCATTTGATCACTAAGCGGGGATCCTTCCAAGGTCAAGGCAATTTCGATCTCAAAGCCCCAGTGTCTAAAAGATGTGCGAGTTCGAATGGAAGCAGGCGACCTTAAGCCGGTTTTTGTCGAAGGGCGTGAGGTCCCTACTATTCTTCAAAACACTCAAGGATGCACGGACAAGAAAAATTTCCAATGGAGCCGGGATCTCAAGTCGCCTTCGTAAGATGAAGAATTCATCGAATCCTTCCAACACTCATCGCCCCAATCAAAGGCGAAGTGTTGTTCATGTACTAGCATCCTCAATGGAGAGTGTTAAGCGCGATCCTTATGGCAAAACGAGATAGCGGCAGATCCCCATTTACTTTGTTAGCGAGGTCTCACAGGCGAGATCAACTATCCAACATTGGAGAAGTTAATACCGCTTAATCTACGCAGCAAGGAGGCTTCGACGCTATTTCCGAGCCCATCCGATTCTGGTCTTAACCGACAAGCCACTAAAGCAGATCTTGTCAAAGCACGAAAAGTGCGGGAGGGTGGCTAAATGGGCTATTGAGCTTGGAGAACATGAAATAGAGTTCAAAGGACGAAACTCTATTAAAGGGCAAATTTCATAGACTTCTTGGCGAAACACCTTCGAGCCCGACATAGGAAAGGAAGAGCCTAAAACCAACCTCTCTCAAGTGTAGGTGAATGGAAACTTTATCTGAGGAGCATCCAAATCTAACGACTGAGCAGGTCTAATGTTGGTCGGCCACGAAGGAAGGAGCATACATATGCTCTTTGGTTCGAGTTCGAAGCCACAAACAACAAAGCGGAATCTGAGCGTTGCTAGCGGGACTCCGATTGGCTAAAGATATGGAGGTCAAAGCTCTCACTGTTTCGTGACTCCCGATTGGTTGCAAACCAAGTAACAGGCTCCTATGAAGCAAGGCAGCCCGTCTTCAAACAGTACTTGGAAAAAACAAAGGAGATGCTGGAAAACTTCAACTCCTACACCATCCAACATGTTCGTAGGAATCAGAATAAGAAGGCAGACGGACTAAGCAAGCTAGCTTCAATGGCCTTCGCTCATCTCACTAAAGAAGTACTCGTGGAAGTCCTTCCTGAAAGATCCATTGTTCGTAAAGAAGTTACCGATGTGATTCACGAAGAAGGGGTGACATGGATGACTCCCATAAGAGAATATTTGATAAGTGGTCTTCTCCCTGAAGATCCCAAGCTAGCAAAGAAGGTTCGGGTTAAGTCCCCGCAATATCGGCTAATAGGGGAAACCCTATATATGAGGTCATTTTTGTCACCCTGGCTACGATGTGTAGGCCCCAAGCAAGCTTCAAGCATCATTTCTGAAGTCCACGAAGGATCCTAAGGTCTTCATGCAGGATCCCGCTCAGTTGTCTCGAAGATAATGAAGTTGGGCTACTATTGGCCTTCGATGCACAGGGACGCAGCCAAAATCATTTTCAAATGTGAAGCTTGTCAGATACACTCAAACGTTCCAAAGATGCCGAAGCAGGACATGACGAGTGTAACATCCGCATGGCCCTTATCTCAATGGGGAATCGATATCGTAGGACCTATGCCCATGGCTCCTGGAGGAGTCAAATTCTTGCTGGTGGCCATTGATTACTTTACTAAGTAGGTAGAGGCTAAACCTTTGGCCTCCGTTACAGGGAGACAGATCGAGAAGTTCGTGTAGGAACACATCGTGTGCAGATTCGGAGTGCCCCACATCATCATATCCGACAATGGAAAGCAGTTCGCTGAAGGAGTCTTCTATGACTTCTGCCGAGGGTTAAACATAAAACAATCTTGGACGTTCGTCTACCATCCACAAGGTAACGGAATGGTGGAGGTTACAAATAGAGATATCGTCAAAGGGATCGAGAAAAGGCTGGGACGAACACACCATGGATGGGTGGATGAACTCCCCCAAGTATTATGGGCTCATAGGACGCAGCCTAAGTCAAGCAATGGTGAAACTCCCTTCAGCCTTACATACGGAACAGAAGCGGTCATCCTTTCGGAATTAATTGTATACACGGAGTGTGTGGCAACGTATGATGCCTCCCAAAATGAAGAAAGGATCGGGGAAAACCTTGATCTCTTGGAAGAAAGGCGAAATAGCCTCCATCCGAAAGCGGTGCATAAACATAAGATCGAAGGCTATTATAACAAAAGGTCGGACCTTCCACTTTTAAACACGGAGAATATGTGCTACGC
Organism: Chrysanthemum lavandulifolium; assembly: GCA_022545495.1. Lineage (NCBI taxonomy): Eukaryota > Viridiplantae > Streptophyta > Magnoliopsida > Asterales > Asteraceae > Chrysanthemum > Chrysanthemum lavandulifolium. The sequence continues at coordinate 247,994,600 of CM040240.1, read as the reverse complement.
CTCAACGGTGGTAAGCAAAGCAGAGTACCGTGGGAAGGCGGGACCAACTTGGGAAGGACCCACATGATAGCCGAGGCCCTCTGCAATGGAGCCTACAAGCGGCCAATCTTCTGGAGAACCCATCGATGGGACATGGAATGGTACAATCTTGAAAGTTCTATGTTTAAGAAGTACTTTTACTTTATGATTCTTGTAATTAGAAGCTTCTCAAGGGAAAGCAAACATTATTGGTAGTTGTCTTAGTTTTCATTTCAAGAATGATGTAATCCTCCCTACCAATTCAATGACAAATAAGACATTTCCCACAAATCTCTTGCTTCGTTTCTTAAACACAAAGATTTGTTCAGCAAAGTCGTTAATGAGTTTCAATGTCGAATGGCTTGAGGTGTAATACATGCCTTATCATTTAAGCCAAGTTAAACATTCACATTAACTCTCCTAGTAGTTTTTGACGCTTGTGGAAAAAAAATTTCTACAAAGTCATACTACTTAAAGGTTTTGAGATAGAGTGGGTCGCGACCCTTTGTCAATGATCAAATTTGGTCATTATATTCTTGGTGTTGTAATTTACACACAATGAGGTTGTTTAACCTTAGGTTGTAAAATTTAAGCGTCGGAAAAATAGCGTACGAGAAGTTAACAAAACGAATATACCATCACATTCAAAATGAGGGCTAATGCCCTTATACCTGCACGAGGAGCCTAAGCTCCAGTTAAATTGTTTTTGGCCCATGGCCATACATCAAAAGCATATAAATTGTTTGGAACATCAGACAAACATTGTCAAATAAGATAAATTGTTTTAGGGGTACATGCCACCCTTTGAAACCAAATTAGTGCCGACATGGCAGCCTTCATTCCTGCTTCTTTGGAGATGGAGTGGGGATGGTTGTCTTGAGACGAGCTTGGTAGACATGGTCTTCTTGGTTGGAGTGGTAGGCTTGACTTTTCGAGGTTTCTTGGAAAGGAGGTCTTGAGGGTGCCATAGGATCTTTGGTAGCCTCGGCAAGGAAGGAGTACTCTGCGCTTGCGAATGTATTTCTGCCTCATCATACTCGGCTTTCAGTGGGACGGTAGCATTCAATCTTGGAGAGGTCCACGGGCTTGCTTTTGGCGGCCTCCTCCAGCCAAGCAACCGTCCATGAAATATGGTCGATTTGATGACCTTCCACATCCGAGCTCCCATTCATCACTATGATAGAGCTTCATGGCTATGTAAGGCACCACCTTCAAACGACCTCCGCACGATCCTTTGCAAAGATCTTATACCTCATCGCAAGCCATCGATTTCTCTCTCAACTTCACTTCTACCTCTCCAGAGCCTAGCCTTCTCACCTTCCAACCCAATACATTTCGCCTCAAGAATAGCATTACGACTGTGAGAGTGATGACCTTGGCTTCTTCCAACTTAAGATTGCCAAGTTCAACGGTCAACCGGGCTACCTTTTCCTGAAGGAGTTGGACGACGGGTTCTTCTCAACGTTCCCTCAATCTCGTCACACTTAGCCTCCAACAGCCACGGTTCTAAGCAGCGCTACGGTCTTGGCATTCAGCGATTATCCATTCTTCGCCTTTCCCCATTGTCATGCATGTCACAAAACCTTTCAATGGACATATTTTCCGGCCTACCTTTCCATTGAGGAGGGTGACATGATCGACAATCGGTGACGAGCCAAAGCATTGGGAAGCTCCTTCGTCTCGGAAGACTGCGACCAATACAAAGTATAAAGGCTACGTTGGTTGTGACAATTATGACTTCGGATATTTTATAAGGAGGCGCTTACCATGCACCTCCAGCGATTCATCCGGCAATTCGGTCGACTTCACAAACTTTCGACCTTCGATCTTCGCTTCACAACTCTTCCTCCGGAGGTAGATAGGGATTCTTCCTCTTGTTGGTAGACTTAATAGCCTTGGGCTGTCATTCCCTTTCTACTTTTCAACTGTCGACTATCCCTATTGTACCTACAACTAGGACATCCTCATCCGCAGGATCGTCAGAGTCGACAACATTCTCCACCGGTTGGGATGGACCCTCCAATGCAAGTTGCGAGGTCTTGATGCAATAGGCTCGCTTCGAGTATCTACCTCGTTGTTGTTCACGGATGTCGAAGGAGAGCCAACACCATAAGACTCTTGACCTTCTCGTGAGGCATAAAGCTTAAATCTTCATCCAAATCTTGGTACATGAAGGTCTGAGCGACATCTCGCAAAATAGATACAAGAAGAAATAAATATCGATTGCTACATTGGTCCTACTTAAATAAACGTAAATAAACATACTTTGTCCTTGGTATATGATCACAGAGCTTCTTGGGAGACCCTCCCATTTCTGGCAATCCCAATGATAACGCTACATGCGTGGTTAGGGTCAAAGGAACTTCCTTTTAAATCGAACAAGTTTTCAACACCCCAGGCGGTGAACCTAATCGTTGTAGTGTAGTATTAGGGTAAGCCACGGGTATTGATATCGTTCTCTGGGGAATAGGAATGCTAGTGAGAAAGTTACTACGCTAAGGTTGGGGTTGAGTAAGATTAATTTTATCTTTTTATATTTTAAGGAAAGGAAAGGTACTGAATCTCGGGGTTAGGATTTGGGGGTTGGTATTGCTACCGATTACTCTACTTATCTAATTATCTAATCTAAGGTGTATGTAGTCTATGTCTAATTATTGTGTGCTCAGTATGATAGTTTAAAGATGTGTTTACTTAGGTTTTACTACTCTTAATTATCTCCTATTGGTGGTTGAATTGTCATGTCCTTATTCTTAGTTGCGTTGTGTGTCTAAGGTTGTAGGGTATCGTTTCTCCCAACTCTTTGAACTTATCAAAGGGTCTAAGTCTACAAACCCACTAGGGATAATAAACTCTTACTCTAAGGCACTCTTTCGATGGTTTAGCTTACAACTACTCAAGGAGTTATATTCTAAGGTTCACAAAGATTTAATCAAGCATTAAGTACACAACGAATGACCTATCGCATTACTAGATCATTAATCAACTAAGATAAGAGACAACCAATCAATATTCAATAATTAAGTTTCATACTCCTAAGCAAACACACAAGTAAATTAGCGGACATGGAGAACATGCAAGCATACACACAAATAATCAAAGACATAATTGTATTAATGAAGTAAAACACTTATCTTGGTGTAAGATAGGGTTTGGAACCCAAAATACTGTACAAGACGGCCTTGGTTCGGTTTAGGTTTTACTCAAAAGACTACACACAAATCTTGAAAATTTGGATTCTATATATAAGATTACATCTGCGGCGTCACCTTATGTTTCATGACGCCGCTGTGTCGCTCATTAGGGTTTCGCCTTGGACACGTTAGACTTGTGGCGGCGTCACCTTATCTTGTGACACCGTCCTCTTCGACTTCGGCGCCGTCGATTGCATCCGGGCCGTCAGATCGCGATGGCCTACTCTTTTATTACTTGACGTCGTCACTTGAAAATAGGAGTTTTGGCTTACGTCCGTCACAAAATCCTCCGGCCGTCGTCGTATAAGCCGTGGCGCGTCGTCCTATGTTTTCAGCAGACTTTGGGTTTCTCGATTCGACTTTGGCCATTTTCTTCGTAATTCACGCCTTTTCGTCCAAATAAGTGCCATTCCAGCATTTTGCCTTCAAGAGACCTAAAAAGTGAAAAGGAATGATATTAAGTAATAACGGATACAAAAGTGATCAAATAAGGGCTTAAACGACCCTCAAAAGGTACCTTTTAAAACCTTATCAAATATCCCTACACTTGGTATTTGCTTGTCCTCAAAGCAAATGTGCTTTTAGCCAATTAATTTATAAGTTAGGGGTCATGAAGTATTGGTTTAAAACAGTCCACAACACATATAAGCCCATAAAAGTCATAACAAGCACGGAAATACATACTAGCACCTCACATGGGGTGTTTGGATACTACATCTCTCTGGTGTATATGAAATATAACAAATTGGAAATGGAAGATAATCACTCATTAACCGGTCCTAGTACATAGATTACCATAGGCTTGAGAATAGATCAAACCTCCATCGCTTTGGCGTAAGCACCTAGGAAAGACTATCAAAGAGGTCTTTAAAGGGTTGTAACGTTAGGCTTACGGTAGGAAACAAAGGGTTTGGTGGGATAGGCTATTTAGTGGTGGCAAGTCAAAAATCTTATTGTTACAAGCATCTGAAGAATGGCGTTGCTAAGCCAAGGCCGGACACTCTAAACTCTAGCTAACTGAAATAAACAAACATAAATTTAAAGGATAGATGTAGGATGGTAGCCGTTTTTTTTTTTTTTTTTTTTTTTTTTTTTCATACACTTTTACTCTACCATCTCTACGGTAACATCAAAATGATAGGGATTTATAGGTGATCGGTGCAAAACCGTCAAGTTTTCTCATAAGCTAGTCACTTGTGAATGACCAACTGTAAGAAAAAGCAGATCACACACCAATGCAATTTAAGATCGAGAATCTGATGGATTCCGGGTCGTTATGTCCCACGGAGGATACCGGTGTTTAACACAATCGGATGTCGAATAACCACTAAGGATAGTGATCGAGGGTATTTTGAGATTTTTATAAACTACAGGAGATTAAAGGAAATTAAAAGTTAAAATCTATTAAATAAACGCTATCACTATTTTAAAGCGATGTTTTGTTTTATGTTTTATAAAGCCGAAATTAAAATCTACGCGACATATAAACAAAAAGGTGAAACTTACACAATATTAACCTAAAAATATAAAATGATATTTTATAAACCTAATGATAAAAGAAACTTTTTAGAAAAAGAAAATTATTTTATATCTAATTATCTAATTATTATTAATTAAAACTATTTTAACTATTTAATAATTACCTAAAATACAAAAATTAGGAAATTAAGCTAGAAAAATAAAATTATGAAATGGAAAAGTCTAAAATATCAAACTAGAATTTTCAAAACTATTTTTGTATTTTCTCGATTATTTTCTATTTTTATGAATTTTAAACTATTAAAAACTAATTAAATTACTAAAATTACCAAATAAACTATGAAAATCTGGAAAATTACTTTTTCACTTTTTCTATTTATCTAAACTTAATAAAAATGAAAAGTTATTTTTTGGACTTTTCTTAATTTTTCTATTAAAGCTATTTAAATAATCCTAAAAGCTGTTTTAATTAAGAAAATGGCAAACCTGTTATGGAAAAATGTGAAAATTTCAGGAAAACTCTAAAATAATATTAAGAAGCTAGGAAAATTGGAAAAACAAGTACTTATATGGAAGATTTTGAATCGATGAAGGTGCTTATTGAAATAAGCACATGATTAAGCAAATGGACTCAAAAGCTAGTAATCATTTACAGAAGCTCTATTAAGCTTAAGAACCAAATGCAACAAATATCAACAAGCCACAACCTCGAGATGCAAGATTACACTGATTGATGATTAGAGCTTATGATGCAAAAACAGTGAAAGGGTGCTCACTTTGAGCACTTGCACAAGCTAGACAAATAAGCTAAAAGGGAAAACAGTTATTGAGACTTAAAATAGACCTGGCTAACTATACTTGGACTAAAAATGAGCCAAAGAAAAGCTCTATAGAGCTCTGGACAGGCTTGGCAAAAACTTGAGAAAATCTCAGTGGTACTGAAATTTGTAGCAGGGCACTTAAGACCAAATTCACAAGCTAGTTTGGAGCTTTTAAGAAAATTGTAAAATCGCTAAAATGATTATAAAAATAGGACC